>CM070671.1:40449703-40614877 GCA_036346575.1 Dendrocalamus sinicus
TAAAGAAAAAGAAAAAATATGAGAAAATTGAGGAAAAAGAGAAAAACCATGTTAAGAAGTCGACGCGTTTCAAATTATTTTTAACTTCTAAAGCCAGAAGTCAGAAACTGTTTAGAATCAACCTAAGTAGGAGCAGTTATTTGAGGAAACTTGTGTGACAGTGTAGCAGTATGTGTTTCTATTCTTACTAGTAGTGTGCCCGTGCTAACGCTACTCATACAACAGGATAGATAATGGCGTGATGAACTGAATATCTAAGATATGACTTAAGAACAATATCTAAAAACCTATTCTTCCCTCCCAACAATTCAGTTTGTGTCAGTGCTGGAACCAACAGATAAGAAAAGCCATTTAAAATCAACCAAGACAGAACTTACTGATTGAGTCGACAGCCATGACCAGTTAATCTAGAATATCTGCTCAGATTGAAACTGTGAATTTGGTATAACTCCGAAATGCTTAAGTTCATAACCAACTTTGCCTACTAAATAGGTGCTTACTACTTATTAGTTCTGCTAAGGTAACATTATATCTGACCATATAAGAAATTTTGGCCCATATTAAAGAAAAGGAAATTGTCGAAAATGGAAGGGGTTGAAGAATTTATACATATTTCATTAAACTTATATAACTAACCTTAGGTTTAGCTTGGCAAACACATTATGCCAACCAATAGAGAAACCGGGTTAGAACTTAGAAGTTTTATGTTCGGCACATCTAACAATCAACCATTCAAGGAAGCGAGGAACCAATTTCTGACTGGTGACAATAATACTTCTTTGGAATAGTATATCCATTTGCAGTCAGCATGACAATTGACAAATAAACTAAATCATGGTGGTGGTTTTGCAATTACAACACGAAAATAAATAGCAACTGCATATGTGATGAAACTCAAAATGCAGCTGACTCTAGAAATATTTTTTGTGCATGTTAGTTTTCTTATTCTAGTTTTTTTGAGAACCAGAGTTCTAATTCCAGTTGAGGTTTGGGTCTTCATACTACGTTATAACCTACAAGCGTGATGAAAGTCCATTATACAATTCTTACCTTGATATACTTCGGCTTCTCCATCTCCACATGAGACATATAGCTTTCGACAAGGAACTTGAATCCAATTTCGAGCTCAGCATCAAACGAACCATTGTCATACCGCCTGATAATCCTCGACTGCTGGCACCACGGCACAAAATCCTCATAGAGATCCACCGTGGCGACAACCGCAAACATCTGCTCCGGCGAGTACCTGCATCACCAACCATTTCCATTTCAAAAAACAATCACAGAAAAAAAACAACGGGTCCAATCGGTCATACCTACCTCTAAAATGATTGTAAAACACCACTTTCATATTAGCATGACAATGGGCCTATCGAGAGATCATTTAGAATACAATTGTACAGAACTATGAACACTAACCTGAGACACCACCACCTTCATATTACATGCTGTCGAGATGCTAAACAGGGAGCTGGAGGAGACAGACCATGGTGCTCTGCTGCTGCCGGAGCGTAGGCGAGATCACCAGGAGCCATGTATAGACCGAGGGTGACCGGATCAGGTCCCTGCTACGCCTGATTCTTGGTTCGAGACCGTACTCAGCCATCGCCAATTTTCACGTTGTTTCTTGACTAAATATAATGACATTTTTTTATTCAAAGTACATGTCCTGTGATAGCTAATAGTACTACAAAGTAAATAAGAACACAATCGGATCATCCAAGATTGAACAGTAAACACCCTACGAACAAGAAAAATCTCACCAATTTTGTTGCATGACATACTTTGTTCGCAAAATGAACTTAAAACAAAGCTATCCATGAGGGGTAACAAAAAAAAGGCTGGGTGACTCGGTCCCATCAAAGTTAAAGAACACAAAATTGATTTGCATCTAACATAACTCGTACTGTAAAAATTAAATCTACTTAAACAGTGTCTACCAACAGATTCCTGACGGCAAATGACTCAGCCTTCCACCCAAGAATCATGGGTTTACTCTTTTACTCCCAGTTAGGAGTAGGTGCTGCTGGGGCAGGGGCACTGCCTTGTTCCCAACCTGGGGCAGAAGGAGCAGGGGCAGCAGCAGCATCCCATCCACCATCAGCAGCAGGAGCTGCAATTCAGAATAGCAATGTGAGCACATTCTGAATCAACAATCAGGTAGTCGTATATATCAAACAAATCTGTGAAGGCACAGTGGAAAAAAGAACTACATAATACAGTTCCCATTTGATTGGTAAAGGTATAACACTTAGTGATTAACCAAATAGTTGATATAACAATTAGAGCGACCATGGAAAATAAAGGAAGAAACCAACAAATGTCGACAAACTCTACCACAGTCAAACTCTCAGAACCTTATCATTCATTAAGCAAAGACCTTGTATTGAGCTAAAGCTTCTATGTTAGTCCCATTAGTCCATAGGCCAGAGAGCAGCTTGACTTCATCGACACAAATGTGGGCTAAACCTTAAACTACCTCCAAAAAAAATATGTCAGGAGCTTTAGGTTGTTGCATACAGCCCAAGATAGCATACGGCATTGACATTCAAGTAAGAAAAGAATCAAGACAAACTATGCTCATGACTGGAAAATCAATTGATAGAAGATTAGGTTGATTTTCCTTTGGCTGGCATACACTTAAAATTTTAATTATGTTATTACGAAATAAGTGTAATTGAACCTGGAGCAGCAGTCCAGTCAGCCCCAGCTTGTGCGGGAAGGGTAGCATGTGGAGCTGCAGCTTCACCGGGCCATTCAGTACCCCAGTTGTCGGTCGCGGGGGCAGTATATTCTGCAGCTACACCATAGTCAGGAGCAAGCAGAGCCTCTTCTTCCTCATGCTCCTTTGCTTCCTCTGGGTCCCTATAGAAGAACAGATCAACCTACAAAAGAGAAACAGCAGGCAGGAGTAATTAGATGAAGATAAGTACTCTATTAGTTCCATAATCAAAACATTGGCAAGCAGAATACTGCTTTGAACTGTGAAAGCTAACTAACCATGACTTCCCACTTGTGCCCTGGGAGAACTGTACCACGCATCTGCAGAACCATCCTGGCAAGCAGCCAGAATAGGCAACCAATGCTCTGCTTCCCCTTGTTGTTGGCAGGAATGCCAATATCAACATAACGCATAGGAGAGTCGGTGTCGCAGAAGGCAATGGTAGGAATGTTTCCAAGTGCAGACTCCTTAATGGGCTGCACACAGTTGAACAGGCAGATTTGGTAATGCCCTCAATTGGCAATCCCGAAATGCCCCTGACGTCCTTCAAGAGGATCAAACTATCGATCATATCCTCTGTAATCCCAGAGGCCGCAATGAGATCACCAAATGCACGATTTGTACCTGCAACCGGGAAAAGGAAGTTTTTTTGGCACGTTACTTACATCCGCATGCACTGTCGGCTTAAGAGTTCTCAATAAGATCCTACTCATAACTGGAAATAAAAATTTGTAAATCAGACATCAAAGGCAACTAAGATCATACCTTATACTCTAATCAGTCATGAAGTGGGACAACATCACAACACAGACATCATGCATCACAACACAGACATCATGCTCATTAAAAGTGGTAAATAAACAATCTGGACAATTCCATGCTGCCTCATTGTATTGGACAGTTTACAACATGAATGAATGGCCTCACCTGAAGCAAATACTACTGTAGACCAACATTTACATATCAACTTCATCACGAGACAACCTTAAGCTGCATTGAAATGGATGACATCCTAAAACACTCAGCAAATGTATCATAGCTCACAAGCTCTCCATCAAGTATACAAACCCAACAGGCTCATCCCTATAATAGTAAACAACATCTAACTGATATTTGCAGTTTCCATTTCAAATGCAGGAATCTAGTACGTTTATGAATGTGATCCTATAGATTAAACTACGGTACTCGATTAGTTACCTAACTAATCCTGCACACATAAACACAACCACCTCATGCTGCCAAATTCCGTTACTACACTACCAAGAAATCAAAATACAGATACACATGGGCACTTCTAGATCACCTGTGAGAGTCTCCATCAGCTCCTGCTCTCTCGCCTTGTTCTCCTGCCGCTGCCGCTCCGCATCTTCGTCTCCCCCCGCATCGAGCTCAACGAGCCCACCATCCTCACCTCCGATCCCCTCAATCCCCTCCTCAAGCACGGCCGCGGCGAAAGGATCATCCTTCTCCTCCTCCACACCCAGCGTCCACAGCTCGTCGTCGCCGGCCGGTGCCGCCTTTCCCGGCGCGGGGGAGGGCGCCGCCTCCTCCTTGTAGATCTCCTCGAACACGTCACCCTTCTCGCCATCCTCCGCGACGGAAGCCCTTCGCCACGGGTCCTCGGCGGCGCGCCGATCCTAGTGGCACCTCACCAGTGGTGGCGGCGGCGTCGGTGTCTTCATTGGCGAAGGGGTCCGGATCGCTCGACTCCGTCGTGAAGGCCCATGGCTTGTTGGTGTCATCGTCGCGGCTGGCGGTGGAGAGGAGCCGCGGCGAGAGGAGGCGGGAGGTGAGGGCGGTGGGGAGGCGACGAAATAGAAGGGGGCGGAGAGAGGAGAGGAGGAGGCGGCGGTGGCGGTGGTTGTCGTAATTAGGGTTTGGAGACCGTGGCGGAGGTGGCGGGAGGAGTGGAATAGGCGGCGGAGCAGCATGGTGGTGCGCGGAGGGAGGCGGCGCCCATTCGTGGAGGAGGCGGGCGCGCGAGGGTTTGGGGCGGAGGAGGCGGGCGAGGGGATGGGGAGAGGCGGCGGGCGCGCGAGGGAGGAGGCGGAGCTTTGCTTGTGGGGGAGAGACGTGGGGAGGTGGGGAGAGACATGGGGAGGCAGCGTCGGGGGCGTGTGCGTGGGCGCGGAGTGGGTTCTGGGTTCAATGATGTGCATGATCCAAATGATTTTAGCCTTAGGATCTTCAATGAATAAGAGAAGAAGGCTTGAGGAGAGATCCAGACCATTCATTTGTATGAAGTTGGATTATTTTGGTACACAAATCTGGGTGGACTTAGATTTGGCATGACTGTGGGGGTGATTGAGGGGGTGGATTTAGTAAAGAAAATTTTGGTGTATTATAAAGTAGGGTAGATGTAACAACCGTTCTTACTCTGGAGGTGAGAAATTAATTAATTTTACAGTCCTAATTTATTTGGGATTTATTATATCTTCATTATTGTTGTTGACTAATTCAGGGGTTTGAGGGTGACCAATTCTATATGTTGAGCTGATCCCTGCTTTCCACCAGCCTCTTATTACTAACTTGCAAACAAATTGCACCAACAAAAGAACGAGCCTCAAAATTAATTTCCATAATTTGTATGGGAGTGGGATCTCGAATTGAAATAAAAAATTAAGTTAGATAACAAAAACGTGTTCTTGTATGTACTAATTTAATTATGAAGTTAATTTGTTGAACGACCATTGACAATATTGCTTCCGTTTTCCACCATCCTCTCGAGCTGATTTTGGAACAAGCTAGCGAATCTCACATGAACCGTGGAGGATCCGTTCATGGCATCCTATGAGGCCAAATAAGCACACCAAACTAAGAAAAAGATGCAGCATGTGTCAAACTCTCAATTAAAACTGAGAGACCATGTAATGGTGATCCCATGTGTGTGATGAGTAATTGACAGTGGTTTAGGTGAGTCGAGTTTGGCTTGAGTGGTTCGGAGTCGAGTCGTTGCATGGTGCGATGGACTCGGTCGGTTTTGGTCATTCCTGGTCAAACGGGTTAGGATGCATATTCTGATATTTTGACAGATTTGGACTTCACCATGAGTAAGTATGATGTGCTTATGCTATTTACTCTTTTATGTATCGAGCGGTGCTATGTGACGTGTTTCTTGTCTGTGTGAATGCAGGGCGTCGAGGCGAGTCGTGGTGAGACACGGAGGACTGGACTAGGCGCGGTGGCGCCGAGGTCGAAACGATCGGGAGGTGTCGAAGGCGACGTGGACTCAAGGTGGTTGCGAGGCGTGCGAGACAAGGAGCACGGAAGCTTCCGGAAGGTGCGGGAGGCGAATCGGAAATTCGCAAGGCTGCACAAGCGGGAGCGGGCTCCGTTGGATTTAGCGGGCGTAACGGGGCGGAGACCCGTTAGCCATGGGCTATAAATAGGTGGAGAGGGCTGCATGCCTCCATATGGATCTTGGAGGGAATTAGGGTTAGCTCTAGTCAAAAGAGGCTTTGGGAGGTTGGTTTCTCCTTTGCTCTTTAGTGGGTGAGAGTTGGTGTTGAATACAGCGTTGTCCCCCACGTTCATTTTTCTTTCTGTGTTGTGTTCCTCCCAAGAAGCATGTGAAGCTCTTGGTGATCTTGAGGATTGAGAGGGAGAGGATGGATTGAGAGTCATGTAATCATTCATCTTGTTCTAATGTCCATGCGTATGGTGACTCCTTGTAATCCCTATTTGATTTGGAATGAAGAATCTGAAGTTGTCTCTCGTTCAGCCTCTCTGTTCTTCGTTCTTCACTTTTGGGTGATTTCTTGATCTTCTTGATTTCTTGTTGTTTGTTGTTGGGGAGTAGCAAAATGGGTTGCTGTGATCTAGGAGATGCCCCAAAGCCATTTGGCTAGTCAATCCTAAGAGCAAACCACTTTTGATTTCAGTTTTCATTCTTGAGCTCCTCTGTTCTTGGTTTAGCTTCCTAGGGTTTTGGTTCAGTTTTGTTTCCCTCAAAGAGATGGCATGAAACTTGGCAAGTTTAATCCTGAGGCTATTAAGTAGCTATCCTCAAAGTTTCATGGCCAAAGGATCAATGGTTGGGAGTAATTTGATTTTTGGTGCAGCTCTTGTACTTTCTCGGTTTTGGCACAAATCTGAATTTCATGAGTTTCTTTTGATTTCCCTTGGTCTCTCTTGCCTCAATCCTATTTAAGTTAAGGTTTTGAGTTTGGTTTTGAAAAGATTGGAAGGATTTCATCCTTTTCTCCTTTTCCCAAGTTCGAGTTTTTCTTGGTATCATTTTGTCAAGTTTCGCTTGCAGTTTCTCTCTGAATCTCAGTCCTGTAGCTTCAGATCTTGAGCAGCAAAACTGCTCTCGGCTTGTTACAAAATCTGCATTTCTTTGTGCCCTGATCGGCTCCTTAATTCCTTACTTCTTTTCGGCGAGTTTCCTCTGTTTGGCCTTTGCTCCTTTGTGCAGATTTTCAGTTAGAGTCCCTACAGTCCTGTTTGCTGTTTTCAGTGTGGAGTTTGATTGCTTCTTGTCCAGGTTTCAAGTCTGCTGCCGAATCAGCTTTCCTCACTCCTGTTTGTGTTCAGTTTATGTTGCCTATAGCTATTAAAATTCAGTCCTTCTTAATGCATTTGCGGCCGCATGCAGTATGAGCTCTATTCGGTAAACAAAAAAAAAGAACTCCTTGCCGATTGCTTTCAAGGTGCAGTAGTTGCCTTTCTTTTTTTTTCTTTTCCTGATTTTCAGCCTCTCTGCATGCGATCCAGACGGATTTATTTTCAGTTGAAATTTTTACTGGTTGTTCTCTGATTTATGCTGAATTTTTCAGTGTCGCATGCGTTGCGTTCCAGATTTCAGCAAAATTAATTTTCTTTAAGTTGCTCTACTCTGCATCTTTTTGAAAAATCAATGTATGAATTCTCGAGAGCGATTTTGAAGAGAACGACATTCACCCCCCCTCTGTCGCCATTTCGGTCCTACAATTGGTATCAGAGCCGATTAGCTCTAATCAATAGATCTTAACCGGTCTCAAGAGACATGGCGACGGACAAGTACTCCACCAAGCCGCCCATTTTCGATGGCATAAATTACCCCTTCTGTAAAAGCCGAATGGAGACATACATTCAGCTTCAGGGGTACGCCATCTGGCGGAAGGTGAAGGTGCGATATATTGTTCCTGCCGATAAGAACATCAACGTGGCGAACATGCCCGATGTTGAGGCAAATGCGAAGGCAAGGAACATCATTATCCAGTGCTTGAGCAAAAGCGAATTCGATCGCATCTCTCACCTGTCGTCCGCCTACGATATCTGGGTGACCCTCGACGCATACCATGAGGGCACCACCGGATCAAGGCGGTTCGGCAGGACCAGTTCAAGCGAGAATACAACAAATTCGAGATGCTTGCTGGTGAGTCCCTCGATGAGTGCTTTGCGCGCTTCCACAAGATCTTGATCAACCTCCGAGCGGTTGGTCTCACATACCCCGACTCGGACAACGCTCGTCAGATGCTCGCGGCACTTGATTTGCGTGTTTGGGAGATGAAAATGACCACAATCAAGGACACGACAGACCTCTCGACCTTGACTCTTGACACGCTGTACTCGCTTATCAAGACTCACGAGATTGACGTCGTCTCTCGTAGGTCGAAGTCACAGTCGATGGCTTTGGTCACTGATCCCACGTTGGCTTCTGGTTCCTCTTCTTCTAATTCTCTTTGCGGATTCTCACTTGCTGCTCTCTGTGACATAAGCGATGATCGATTAAGCGACTTGCGGATGAGCAATGGCCCTCCTTGCTCGAAGATTCTCCCATGCTTACAAGGGGAGGAGGGACAGAAAGAGAGGAGGACCGGTGATTTGCTTCGAGTGTGGTGGCCCCAACCACATTCGGGCAAACTGCCCCAAGCTGGAGAAAGGTAAGAACGACTATGGCGGTTCGGGTAAGAACGACTACACCGACAAGAACCGCAACAAGAAGCCTCCAGCTCCTGCACAAGGCAAGAAGAAGTTCCGCAACTTTGGCAAAGCCAAGAAGCTCTTCCATCGCGTCCTCACCGCCTTCGACGACCTCGACCTCAGCGAGGTGGAGGGATGGAGCGATGATGACGGAACGGGTGACCAAGAGCCCAAGGATGGCGGCGACGACTTCTCCGGCATGTGCTTCATGGCCCTCGAGGGCGAACTGAGCGACAGTGAGCTGTACTCCGACTCGGACGAGGTATGCCCCACCTACGACCAGCTCAATCATGCTTTTCTTAAGCTAGGTGGTTTTCATGCTAGAGCTAGGGCTAGGTGTACTGAGTTAGAGAAGGAAGTAGATAGACTATCACGGGAGCTTACTTCACTTACATCTGCTCTCTCCCATGATGATTGTTATACATGCTGTGCTCTGTTGGGTGACATGGAGAAACTAAGGACCTCGCATGATAGTGTGTCCTCCAAAATTGATATTGTTAAGGTGGAGAATGTTAGTCTGCTTGCTGAGTTAGAATTGAGTAGGATGGCTGTTACCCTACTTACTACTGATGAGACTACTTCTCCCACCTCATGTGAGGTTAAGGACATTGCTGCTAGAGGACCTTATGCCATGCTCCTTGATCTGCCCGAGTCTTGTGAAAATTGCAATAACTTGAAGATGAACTTAAAACGGGCAGATCATAAAATTGCTGAACTACAAGCTTCTTTACTTGAGCCGATTGATTCATACTTGAACTGTCCTAAGTTAACTGCTGAACTTGAAGCTGTCTCCAAACAATTTCAAGATATGATTGATCATGATAGAAAGTTGGCTCAGTTTGCTTCTAAGGACCCTGTTAGCTCACCATGCATAAATTGTAACAAACTAAAATCTGACTTGATTGCATTGGATGAGAAATGTGTGAAGCTAACTAAGGACCTACTAGAGAAGCCACAATCTGGTTGTGTTGTGATTGATGGTGTGGGGGAGAAGCCCTAGGGTAAGGGTGAGACGCCTAGAGACGCGAACCAACCTGCTAGTAGTAGGATTGTCCCCTCAGAGTCGGCTGTGCGTGCACAAGCCATTCTTTCCTCTACTGTTGGTTCTTCTTCTGCTCCCTTACCTTCTGCTGTCTCTTCTTCTCCCTGCTCTTCTTGCACCTCTCTCTTTCGGGAGTGTCAATATCTTATGAACACCCTCGAGAGATTTGTAGGCGGTAAGAAGAAGATTAATCTTATTCTAGACCAATCCAAGATCTGCAAGTTCAATCAGGGTGTAGGATATGATTTCTATGAGGATATGAGGAAGCATCCACCTGCTATTCTCAGACCCATAGTAGGAGGTGTGATCGAGGTCGAGCCCAGGTCTGATGAGGTTAAATTCAAATCAGCGGGTTTTGTCCAAGGGATTTCTGACGGCAAGGTGAGTCCACCTGCAGCTTCGGCCTCTCAGAAGGCGAAGCTATCTCATGCTACTTCAGCCTCTCAGAAGGCGAAGTATCATTGCACCTTCTGTCAGAAGGATGGACATACGATCGACCGATGCTTCAGGCGCGCCAGGATCGCGCAGAGAGACCGTGTTGCAGCTCTTAGGCGTATTCAGGGTCAGCCCCAGACTTTGAGTGCATCTCAGACCAACACGAGGTCTAGGTTTGCTTCAGATGCTTCAGATGGGTTTGGGCAGCATCGAGGACTTGGTTTTTCCGAGTTTTCTGGTTTTCGTCTTCGATATGCTCCTAGTCGTGACTTCCGCCGTCCTGAGGGTAGATCTCGTTTTCTCCATCGAGATAGCTACCCGCGGCATGATCAGCTTGTTGCCGGTGTTCCGACTCGCTCTCCCGTAGCAGTTGGACCCCGCAACAGCTTCAGGTATGCTCACAGACCTTCTGCTTTGAGTGACAGAGAGCGTAGGGTAGCTAGAGGTCAGTCGTGTGTGGCTACTTCTGCTACTCGACATGTCGTTCAGTATTGGGTGCCAAAATCACTCTTGATTTACCCGATCGAGACTTTACTCTGTTTGACTCGAGTTATTTGGCGGGGAAGGAAAGGTTTGGCTCGTAGACTCGGGTGTTCACGACACATGACCGGAGATTCCCGTTGGTTTTCTTCCCTTGCCCGTGCTCCAGGTGATGAGACGATCACCTTCGGAGACGCTTCATCTGGGCGTGTCATCGCCAAAGGTACAATGTGCATTAATGATTCTTTCATTTTGAAAGATGTTGCCTTGGTTAGTAAGCTGCAGTATAATTTGCTTTCAGTCTCTCAGCTTACCGATGACGACTTTGAGGTGAGCGTTAAGAAAAACAATTGTAAAATTCTTGATTCTTTGGGTAGTCTGGTTTGCGGGATTTCTCGTTTTGGGAGGATCTTTCGTGCTGATTTCTCTGAGTCTTCTGGTAATCCTCTCAGGTGTTTAGTTGCTTCTGAGTCCCGCGACGTTTCTTTCTGGCATAGGAGACTTGGTCATATTGGATTTGACCATTTGACTCGAGTTAGCAGCCACGATCTCATTCGTGGTTTGCCGAAACTCAAGATGGTCAAAGATCTAGTTTGTGCTCCATGCCGGCACGGCAAGATGGTTGCCGCTTCTCACCCTCCGGTCACAGTTACTATGACCGATGCACCGGGACAGCTGCTCCACATGGATACAGTGGGACCAGCTCGAGTGCAGTCAGCAGGAAGGAAGTGGTATGTTCTTGTCGTAGTCGATGACTTCTCGAGGTATTCTTGGGTGTTTTTCTTAGCCTTGAAGGATGAGACGTTTTCATATTTTCGAGGTCTTTTCAGTAGGCTTTCTGTTGAGCTTCCGGGTGCCTTACGAGCGATCCGCAGTGACAATGGCACGGAGTTCAAGAATTCCTAGTTCGAGAGTTTCTGTGGTGAGACAGGTGTAGAGCATCAGTTCTCCTCTCCGCACGTCCCACAGCAAAATAGCGTTGTGGAGAGAAAGAACCGTACCTTGGTCGAGATGGCCAGGACGATGCTTGATGAGTACTCTACACCGCGGAAGTTTTGGGCTGAGGCTATAGCCACCGCATGCCATGTCTCAAATCGAGTTTTTCTTCGGGCACACTTGCACCGCACTTATTATGAGTTGAGATACGGGCGAAAGCCCAGCGTCTCTCATTTTCGTGTGTTTGGTTGCAAGTGCTTTATTCTGAAGTCCGGGAACCTAGATAAGTTCGAGTCACGTTCTTGTGATGGGATCTTTCTTGGTTACTCGCCTTCTTCGCGGGCTTATAGGGTCTGGAACTGCGAGTCTAGCAAAATGGTAGAGACCTGTGAGGTGACCTTTGACGAGGCCAGTCCGGGGACTAGGCCAGATATCTCAGGTTCTTTAGAGCAGTCCGAGACCATCTTTGTGGATAATGAGGACGATGGAGACGATGGTTGTTTATCTGATCCAGCACCTCATCCTCCCCTTGAGATGCCTTTTTCCACGGTACCTCAAGGTGATCAGCCCTTACCTACTGCTTCCTCCGGAGCTAGTGGCTCTATCCCTGCCTCTTCTGCACACGAGGTAGAGGCCACTTCTTCTCCACATCCAGGACCTCCCCGACATATCCAGAAAAGGCATCCTTCAGAGCAGATTATTGGAGACCTTTTCGAGTGTGTTACCCGCTCAGAATCTGGCTTATCTCAATTATGTCTCTATTCTGCTTTCATTGCCTCCTTTGAGCCTAAAGATGTTTCTCATGCTCTTTCCGATGAGTCTTGGGTTAATGCCATGCATGAGGAGTTAGAAAATTTCGAGAGAAATAAGGTCTGGTCGCTTGTTGAGCCCCCGCGAGGTCACAATGTCATTGGAACCAAGTGAGTGTTCAAAAACAAGCAAAGTGAGGATGGGGTAGTCATTCGAAACAAGGCTATACTGGTAGCTCAGGGGTTTTCCCAGGTTGAGGGTCTAGACTTCGAGGAGACCTTTGCCCCTGTAGCTCGACTTGAGGCCATTAGAATCCTGATTGCCTTTGCAGCTTCTAAGGGTTTCAAACTTTACCAGATGGATGTCAAGAGTGCCTTTCTCAATGGCTTTATTGAGGAAGAAGTCTACGTCAGACAGCCTCCAGGTTTCGAGAACCCCAAATACCCAAACCATGTCTTCAAGCTTTCCAAAGCGTTGTATGGACTTAAGCAGGCCCCTAGAGCTTGGTATGAGAGGCTTAAGTCCTACTTGTTGAGTCATGGGTTTGAAATGGGTAAAGTAGATAAGACCTTGTTTATCCATAGGCTTGGCAATGACCTTCTGCTCGTCCAGATCTATGTTGATGACATCATCTTTGGCGGCTCTTCCCATGCTCTGGTTTCACAGTTCTCGGATGTCATGAGCACCGAGTTTGGATGAGCTTGATGGGCGAGTTGACCTTCTTCCTTGGCTTCCAAATCAAGCAGACTCGGGAGGGTACCTTCTTGCATCAAGGCAAGTACACTCGCGACCTCCTGAGACGCTTCGACATGAGTGATGGTAAGCGGTGTCAACTCCGATGGCTTCTACACCTATCTTGACCGAATGAGGATGGCGAGCGATTGATCGAAAGAGTACGAAGTATGATCGGCTCTCTTCTTTACCTCACGCCTCGAGACCGGACATACACTTCTCCGTGAGTCCGTGTGCTCGTTTCGAGCTTCTCTCGCGTATCTCACCGCCAGCGGTGAAGCGCATCTTCGGTACCTTCGAGCTACCATTGACTATGGTATCGGTACTCTTCCTCATCTGTCTTTCCTTGAGAGCCTTTTCGGATGCAGACTTTGCCACCGTAGGATAGATAGGAAGAGCACTTCGGCACTTGCCAATTCATTGGCACTTCTCGTTCTTAGTCTTGAGGAAGCAATCCGGTGTTGCACTGATCCACCGCAGAGGTCGAGTGCGTTGCTGCGGCCGATTCTTTGCGGCCAAGTGCTGGATGGCTTCAACCCTGCGGGACTTTGGGTTAGTCATAGACAGTGTTCCACTCTTTTGTGATAACACTTCTGCGATTAACATTGCTAAGAACCCAGTGCAGCATTCTCGGACCAAGCATATTGATATTCGCTTTCACTTCCTTAGAGACCATGTAGAGAAGGGCGATATAGTGCTCCAGTTTGTGGAGAGTGACCACCAGTTGGCTGACATCTTTACCAAGCCATTGGATAGCTCTAGGTTTTCAGCTCTGCGGGGAGAGCTTGGGGTGGTTTGTCCTTATGGACTGTAGTGAGGGGGAGCTTTGGGCTTTACTGCTTTACTATATTGATTATGCTTCCGTCTCATTTCTATTGCATTGCATTTGGGGTGCATCGGGTTTAGTCCTTCTAGCATAGGTTAGAGTGTTTTTCTAGTCTAGCTGCTTAGTCTGTTTCTCTCATCTTGTGTTCTAGGATTCTGCTCTATTAGCCGCTTCTCTCTTTTCACTAGGTTGAGCCCACTCACTACTTGTAGGTTCTAGCAAGGGTCGGGCCACCCTTGTGTAGACAGGGTACGTGTTTGCTACTTAGTATGCTAGATTACCGCCTAATAGTCCTAGATTCATATGGGGTAGATGAGAGTCAGTCTGAGCCATAGTTGCCTCTATATCTTTTATATGCTTTAAGGACTGCCTATTTGCTGTTTTCTTTGCCAGCTTCTCGATTTTATTGCTTTGGTTCAGGGGGAGTTCATTTGGGAGCTTCTGGAGTTTAATATTGACTTAACTCAACTTGAACTAAAAGTTGCATCTCATGTTGAGGGGGAGCTGGATTTTCTTGCATTTCAGCATTCTGCACTGTAATATAACTACATTGAGCCTTGATTATTATCCTGTTATGACATGTTTACAATGCTTTACACCTTTCCATGACTTGTGCTTATATGCTAGATTTATCATGACTTCATATGTGTAGACTAGCTTTTGCCATAATAAGTTAATTAAAATTGCTCAACTTAAATTAAAACTTGTCATGCTAGCATTTGAGTCTAGTCTTCCTTGAGCTATCCTTTTATGATTCATGCCATGTCAAATAGGCTTAGTTGAACGTTGAATCTTTGTTGAGCCTTAGATTGAGCTATTTTCGTCTCTTGATGATGCATAAGTTAGTACAATTTGTTTAAAAAGCAAAAAGATCTCTTTTGTGCGAAAAAACTGATTTCACCAATTCTTTCTCATGAGACGGCTTGCCATTGCACTAGGCATGAACTCAGGGGGAGTTTTAGATGACCTAGACTATCTTCTTAAGCTTCTTGCTTGGAGTAGTCGCATAAGGCTTGAGATCTAGCACATAAAAAATTGGGTTGGAAACGACCATGAGCTTTAAAAAGACAATGTTTTATGTGTTCAATTTGCTTAAGCTACAAAACGAACCAAGTACTTAACCAATGTTGCAATCTTGAGCTTATAGCACTCTATTTGGACTCAATATTAGCTTCCTTGTTCCGCTTAACTAATTGACATGGCCTGCATCATCCTTGGATATCTCTAGTTAGACTTTGCTTATTGATGACTTGACATGCTCATAAAATGCAGTACATTTCAGATCATCATCTATGTGCTCTAGCTAGGATATACATATCATGTCATGATCTAGATAGCCTTTTATTGAGTTATGGTTTGGTGTAGTTCATTATGGATAATTCTCATGGCTCTAAATGCTTAAAATAAATCAACTTCAGCCATTTTCATCCGTTGACATGTCATATTCTCTCTTTTGCATCTTGATGTGTTTATTGCCAAAAGGGGGAGAATAGAGAAAAAAAGTCATTTGGGAGCTTTGGGAGCCTTTTAGAGCTTTGAAGAAAAAATTTGCTCTTTCAGCTTGTTGCTCTAGTGCTTCCTTGTGTCGACATGGTCATTAGCTTCATTTCCCTTCTTTGGACCATGTTGGATTCTTCAAACTCAAACTCAACCTTGTGCCTTTTCGGGGTTTGTCAATATACTCATCAAGGGGGAGATTGAGAGACCATGTAGTGGTGATCCCATGTGTGTGATGAGTAATTGACAGTGGTTTAGGTGAGTCGAGTTTGGCTTGAGTGATTCGGAGTCGAGTCGTTGCATGGTGCGATGGACTCGGTCGGTTTTGGTCATTCCTGGTCAAACGGGTTAGGATGCATATTCTGATATTTTGACAGATTTGGACTTCACCATGAGTAAGTATGATGTGCTTATGCTATTTACTCTTTTATGTATCGAGCGGTGCTATGTGACGTGTTTCTTGTCTGTGTGAATGCAGGACGTCGAGGCGGAGTCGTGGTGAGACACGGAGGACTGGACTAGGCGCAGGTGGCGCTGAGGTCAGAACAGTCGGGAGGTGTCGAAGACGACGTGGACTCAAGGTGGTTGCGAGACGTGCGAGACAAGGAGCACGGAAGCTTCCCGGAAGGTGCAGGAGGGGCGAATCGGGAAATTCGCAAGGCTGCACAAGCGGGAGCGGGCTCCGTTGGATTTAGCGGGCGTAACGGGGCGGAGACCCGTTAGCCATGGGCTATAAATAGGTGGAGAGGGCTGCATGCCTCCATATGGATCTTGGAGGGAATTAGGGTTAGCTCTAGTCAAAAGAGGCTTTGGGAGGTTGGTTTCTCCTTTGCTCTTTAGTGGGTGAGAGTTGGTGTTGAATACAGCGTTGTCCCCCACGTTCATTTTTCTTTCTGTGTTGTGTTCCTCCCAAGAAGCATGTGAAGCTCTTGGTGATCTTGAGGATTGAGAGGGAGAGGATGGATTGAGAGTCATGTAATCATTCATCTTGTTCTAATGTCCATGCGTATGGTGACTCCTTGTAATCCCTATTTGATTTGGAATGAAGAATCTGAAGTTGTCTCTCGTTCAGCCTCTCTGTTCTTCGTTCTTCACTTTTGGGTGATTTCTTGATCTTCTTGATTTCTTGTTGTTTGTTGTTGGGGAGTAGCAAAATGGGTTGCTGTGATCTAGGAGATGCCCCAAAGCCATTTGGCTAGTCAATCCTAAGAGCAAACCACTTTTGATTTCAGTTTTTCATTCTTGAGCTCCTCTGTTCTTGGTTTAGCTTCCTAGGGTTTTGGTTCAGTTTTTGTTTCCCTCAAAGAGATGGCATGAAACTTGGCAAGTTTAATCCTGAGGCTATTAAGTAGCTATCCTCAAAGTTTCATGGCCAAAGGATCAATGGTTGGGGAGTAATTTGATTTTTGGTGCAGCTCTTGTACTTTCTCAGTTTTGGCACAAATCTGAATTTCATGAGTTTCTTTTGATTTCCCTTGGTCTCTCTTGCCTCAATCCTATTTAAGTTAAGGTTTTGAGTTTGGTTTTTGAAAAGATTGGAAGGATTTCATCCTTTTCTCCTTTTTCCCAAGTTCTGAGTTTTTCTTGGTATCATTTTGTCAAGTTTCTGCTTGCAGTTTTCTCTCTGAATCTCAGTCCTGTAGCTTCAGATCTTGAGCAGCAAAACTGCTCTCGGCTTGTTACAAAATCTGCATTTCTTTGTGCCCTGATCGGCTCCTTAATTCCTTACTTCTTTTCGGCGAGTTTCCTCTGTTTGGCCTTTGCTCCTTTGTGCAGATTTTCAGTTAGAGTCCCTACAGTCCTGTTTGCTGTTTTCAGTGTGGAGTTTGATTGCTTCTTGTCCAGGTTTCAAGTCTGCTGCCGAATCAGCTTTCCTCACTCCTGTTTGTGTTCAGTTTATGTTGCCTATAGCTATTAAAATTCAGTCCTTCTTAATGCATATGCGGCCGCATGCAGTATGAGCTCTATTCGGTAAACAAAAAAAAAGAACTCCTTGCCGATTGCTTTCAAGGTGCAGTAGTTGCCTTTATTTTTTTTTCTTTTCCTGATTTTCAGCCTCTCTGCATGCGATCCAGACGGATTTATTTTCAGTTGAAATTTTTACTGGTTGTGCTCAAATCAACAGCTGTATCAGATCCTGTGTTAATGAAAAGAAAGAAGCAAAAATGTAAGACTATCCTAATACTTGAGGGCGCTTGACACTTCACCAAGCTGATAGAGGTAAATCTTGAGAGTATGACCAAAGTTGCTTCTTTTGACATTTTCAAATTCTGACGAGCACAAAATTGCGTGTCATACAAAATTGAAGGCACCACCTCTAGATTGGGATGTGCGATATATATGATTGTAATTGTATAGTATATGCTCGTTGAAGTAAGAATACAGTGTAACATATATATGGCTGTATAAAATTATATATGAACCCTTTTCTCTGCCATAATAATTAGTCTGTAGGGTTGGTAGAATATATTACTGCTTTGCCAGCTTTGATAAACTACTGTAAAAGCAGCAGAAAAGGCCACGTGCACAATGCAAGCGCGAAGGCGTCTCAGGGTACAAATAGCAAATTCTATTTGCGCAATTTGGTATGATCACAAAGAGATAGCGAGTATTGTATAAGTGATAATTCTTCAAGTGTAAGAGATGCAGAATCACCGTGGAGGTCCTATTGAGGATAATTAGTTCTCCATCTCTGCAATTATTTTTGCACAAGATAGTGGACATGATGTTGCTTAATCTATAGGCTTGGGAGCCATTGGGAATATATGGTAGAGGAATGCAAGTCAAAGATTTTGGAAGAAGAATAGTCCATTGGCAATTCTGCCTGCCTAGCCTCCAAGTAGCATTGTTGTGACTTCTCACTATCATGCTCCAGGCCTCCAAAGTGAGTATTCAGCATTTCACAATATTATGGTTGAAGTACTGTGATTTATCTAGCTAGTTCTAACACCTCCAAAATAAATGGTAAAAAACACTATTTGTCATGAGTCAATAAATCTGTGTAATTATCTCGCTGCTAATAAATATGTGATGATTATATGATTTATTGACCATGTTCATGATGAAATTTTCTTTAGTTTCTCTACACGACAACGTAACTTTTTTTATTACAATACTCTAACCTATATAGAGGAAAAGATCCCAATCTTTTCAATGTCCTGATGATCACATTTTTCATTTATCTTCCTTTTGCATCATCGTGAGACATAATATAAATATTATGTTTAAAATTCACTTTATTATAGAGGCATTATAACACCCTGAAATTTCCCATGGTCACGATCTTTCCACAATGTAAAAATTTGGTGGGGTATTTGGGCATCACAAATGAAAGTTTGTGTAAGGCACACACAGATTCATCACCCTAATGGGATCATTTACTCTAGTTAGTTCGGATGTCTTACTGGGCAGGTCTCCTCAACTGAGCTATCATCAGCCACGGCTGTGGGTGATGTGGTACAGGAACAGCGATGGCGCTGCAGACTCAACGTCTCCAGTACAAGAGGTGCCCCTGGATGATTTGTGTCATCTGTCTTCTCTCTATGTAGTGTTTGGGAATCAACTCATATGTACAACTGAGAGGCTGATGTCTTCCTCTACTTGATGCACGTCCTCTGCCTCCGGCAATTAAAGCCACATCATCTATTTCATGGCACCGATCCAAGCAAGCTGGAGCCCACGATGGTCTCCAAGGACTCCTTGTCAGCCGCGCGATCACCTGCATCAAATTGATGGCCTTACGACGGCTTGTGCAAGGAACGGATGGATGTTATAGATCAAACTAACAAATGTATAAGATATTTTTCTTCTTTTCAATTTAACTCTTAAGCAATATATCTGTAACTAATACTTCTTCAAATCTAAGTCTTATGGTAATTAGGGTCCAACAAATTAAGAATTTATAACATATTGATCTTTTTTCTTTACAGATATAAAAAAGTCTGTCTTCGACTTTTATTATATATTAGAAGATTGTTAACTCAAATAAATATTAGGCTGTTGTGTAAACCTTTCCATCGTCATTGATGAACCATTCCATGAAACTGGGCCTCTCTCTTGTATTAATCATCTTGTTGAAAATATTGTAGCCAGAAGCCCAGAACCATTGTACTACAAGAATTTGTGTAACTCTTTTACAATGAATCAGAAGAGAGAAAAATCAGAAATAAACAGTACCATTCGAGCTGCGTATCCGAATCAATTACTCGAAGAACAGCATACATAAACCAGTTGGCCATGTTTGATTACTCTAAAAATTAATATATCTGTTGTTTAATTATCTCAGCAGGTCTTAGGCTTTGACCGACCTGCATAACTGCATACAGCCGAAATCACTCATGCATGGATTCCAGAGCACAGCTTGTAAGTAGGGGTGAAAACGGATCGGATAGTTTCCGCCGGATCCGGACGGATACGGATACGAATTGTGTCGGATCGGATTTTTTTCCGGATAGTTCTCGGATCGGATATGGATACGGATTTTTTTTATCGGATACAGATACGAATACAGTAAGCCTAGTATTCGTCGAATACGGATACGGATAATCCGGATAATACGAAACCGGATATCCGGGATTTTAGCCCATAACCAGCCAGCCCATAATGAAGCCCAGACGGCCCACCTTGGGAGAACAGAAGATTATATTTTCTTTTTGGGCGTTTAGATCGCCACCCACCTTGGGAGCTTGGGCGTTCTGTTGGTCTTGATATCAATCACTCACTCCACAGAGCGAGCGGATTTTTGTTCTTGATTTTTGATCAGCTTGGAGTTTTGGTGAAGAGAAAAGGTGCATCTGTTCTTGCTCGAATCCGTTGGAAAGATCCCGTCGAGATTCAAGAACCAACCTTTGCGCTTCTGTTAGATTTTTTCACCGAGAAATTCCCCCTAAAAGAATTGAACTACTTACGTATTTTCGTTAATTTTGGATGTATAGTTTAAGGGGTTTCATGTTCCGATAAATATTCGTAACTGTATTCGTTTCGATTCGTATTCAATCCGTATCTGTATTTGCTATTATTCGTATTTGTATTCATATTCGAGTTATCCGTATTCGTATCCGTATCCGAAAAAAATATGAAAACAAATATGGTAGAGATATTATCCGTCTGTATCCGATCCGTTTTCACCCCTACTCGTAAGGAGATGGGGAGAAACAGGATGAGTCATGTGCATGAAATATGCCAGCACTTCCAATAAGTATATGACATGCTTATTTTAGAGGATAAATAAATTTCTCGTCTATCTCATTTAGTTATCGCTCTACAGGGGTTGGTAAAATATTACTACTTGTACCAGCCTTGATGTATGCAATCGTACTGAGCAACATAGACAAAGCCATGTGCACGTCAATTGCAACGATGTCTTGAGCTACAAAAAGCAAATGAAGATAAGAAGTGTAGAAGCGAGAATTCCTGAGACCATGAGAGGGAGGCATTGAGGTTCTGTTAAATAGAGAAAGCCTTTGCACAGTCGTGCAACGAGGGCAGCTACAAACATGGTTCTAGTCTTCTAGACATGGTGTTAATTGCTTGCTCCATGGGATTGGAAGGCACTAGGAATTCATGGCACAGGATGATTGGAAATTTTAGGAAAAAGAAAGAATATGCTAATGACAGATATTTTCATACTTGTTCCTAGTTGCTGAGATAATGCAGTGTGTATTAGACTGGGTCTAGATGCCTCGGACTTTTCGGCTTTTCGCACTCCATGGGAGCTTCCTACCTCTATAGGACCAAAGCAGCTCGGTAGCATTTGGTTAAACGGTTTTAGGGGGACCACACAGAACACTCTTTCTAATGCTTCCATTAGATAGAAATTTGTATGAAAAGGTATTGGGTTTTAGCTCGTAGGCAGCCTTTCATTTAACTTTCTTCATGAGTCTTTTAGCTGGCTTTGTTTGATGTTTTACGATCGAGAATGGCAAACACGGGGGGAGAGGGTGAATGATCCCATAAACTTTTTTGTAGGATCATTGATGATAATTAAATAGGGTGAATAATTCTACTCCACAAAAGAATCTTTTCTTAAAATCTGCTGTCTGCTTTTTAACCAGCTAATCACATAAAGCACACAAAAACCAACAAATAATAATAATAATAATAATAATAATAATAATTTGCTACTGTAGTAGAGAAATCGATCGTCAACTAATAATAATTTGCTACTGCAGTAGAGAAAATCGATCTTCCCAACTGGCTGTTTGCATGTTGAAGCTAATTAAGACATAAAGTCATATAACGATGATGATGATTGCTTTTCATCCATGCATGCATTTACAGATTTACTAGGGCATGTACAACGCCGTGCTCGGTGCCGTCTCTGTGTTGCCTAATTTGAAAAAAAAACCCCCTTTCGCTGCAGTAAATGAGGACAGAGAACGAAGTCGTCACGTCGTGAGGCGACGGCGAGCGCTCATTCTCTCATGTGAAGTCGCCGGCCGGCCGCGCGTTGTACGGAGCGTCGTCTCGAGTCGTCGATGCGCGGATCCAGCTGCGCGCGCGCGAGGTGAATATTGCGCGCCAAAATCCATCGCCATATATGTCGATATATTCTTCTCGCCCTAGCCAGTCTCCGCCGCCCTTCCTCGCCCTCGCCAGTCTCCACCGCCCTTCCCCGCCGTCGCCCTCCACAGCACTTCCTCGCCTGCGATGTCTAGCCCGACGACAATGGACGTGGCAGCGGCTAAGCAGAGCAAGGCCGCGGCGGCTTCGAAGAGCAAGGTTTCCGCGGTGCTAGCGGCGCGCCGGCGCGCAGCTTTCGTCGCGGCGACGGTAGAACCGCAACAATCATTGGCCGTGGAAGCGGCTCGGCGACGGCATTCATCGGGCACGGCAACGTCGCGGCCCCAGCGCCCAACACCGCCAGTCCCAGCAATGGCGTGACGACGGCGGCTTCGGGTCTTCCCCAATCGATGGCAGACGGCTTCGATTCTTCCCCAATCCATGGAAGACGAGGCTACCCAGGCGTCCCCAACTCTTCCAATGGCACGGCGGCGGCGGATTTCTCCATGGGTGGATTTGGCGCAGTTGGCTCTTCACATGGCAGAGGTGGCTCCATCAGTCCAATTTCTCCTCCATTTGGGCGTCATCCAAGTTGGGATGCAGCATGGTAATTCCAAATTGTTTCCTTCTCTTAATCCAGTTGCTAATTCATAAGTTCACATGAGTGGTGCTGCTTGCTGTTAGACTAATTTCAGGAAACGAATTTTTGCTTGCTGCTTGGTGTTAGACTAATTCATAAGTTCACATGAGTGGTGCTGCTTGCTGTTAGACTAATTTCAGGAAACAAATTTCTGCTTGCTGCTTGCTATTAGACTAATTCATAAGTTCACATGAGTGGTGCTGCTTGCTGTTAAACAAATTTCTGCTTGCAAGTTTCAGAATACTTGAAGCACTTGTTAGAACTTCAGAAGATATCATGAGTAAAAATCTCCTAAGCTGTGAAGGGCTTGTTAGAACCCCAAAAGCATAACTGACAGCAGTTCAGCCAGTTCAGGAAAATGATAAAATTCAGGGAGAAAAACATTACTATTGTTTAAGAACTACAAATTTATAGGAGTTCTATGAATTTATGCATTGCAGCTGTTAGACTATTTTTTAAGTAGTTGATTTCTTAGCGACATTCTTCTGTGTAATGAATTTGTGAGCCCCTATGAACTGAAAATTAAAATTAGTTGCTTGATTGCTTGTTGTTCATAAACGCTTGCAGGGACAACCAGTCACATCCCCCTGGTGGATTTATGAGTTTTTTCAACAACTAGTCCCATTTATCACAGAATTTACATTTCGTTGGCGCGCCATCTCATTATGCACCTTTCAAGGCTCCAAGGTCTATCGACGTCGAAGGAAGTTTTGCCCAAATGGATGCACCACTTCCTAACAATGGAGGAAGTTTGCCCCCCGATGTGGAAATCTTATTGGACCAGCAGGCTGTTGTAGTTGATAGCGACAATGAAAATGTTAGGATTGAGAAGCGGATAATGTGGACACCAGATGAAGATGAAAGACTGATGAGTGCTTGGATTGAAAATTCAACGGACTCATCCACTGGAGCCGATAGGAAGAATGACCACTATTGGGGTGATGTTATCAAGTCATACAACATCACTACCCCGTCACATAGGAAAAGGAATTCAAAGCAAGCCAAGGATCGATGGCACAAGATTAATAGGTGGACAAACCTCTTTGAATGTGCATACGTGAAGGCTCGCAGAGTATTTACAAGTGGCTACTCCGATCAGATGTGGATTGAAGCAGCCCACATGTTCTATTTGGAAGACAACAAAAATGCAAAGCTAGGACCTTTTGTGCTAATGAATGTTTGGAAAATCTGTCGAGACGTGGCAAAGTGGAAAACATACAACGAAGAGCTGAGGAATGCACGTAAAAGGAAGTCATACCACCTTGAAGAAGAAGGGGAGGAAAATGATGAAACTGTAGAAGAAATGCCAAAGCGACCAATTGGACAAAAGGCAGCTAAAAGGGTCGCTCTTGCTGCAAAAAGCAAGTCAAAGGCAATGGATGATGATGGAAACTCAAAGCATTCAGCAATTGATGTGGATAAGCTTGATAAATTCAGCAAAATCCAGGAAGAAGCTAATGCAAACCGCATGAAGGTGCTAGAATTGCAGCAGAAATTATCATCCGAGAAGATTGAAAGCACTAGACTGGCCCATCTTACAGCGCAAGAGAACAAAGAGGCAAAAAAACTTGAAAAGAATCGAAGATGATGGAAGCTTATAACACTCTCATCTCACGAGATACAAGTTCAATGTCTGATGATGAGAAGTCTGAGCATCTTGCTGCCATGAAATGTTTTAGGAATATGCTTTTTCCTGTAAGTATCTAATTTGGTATGTATTTTCTGTTCATTGCTTGTCCTGTGTCATATATTTTTCTGAAAACTGAATGACTGCAATAGTATTTTTCTGAAAACTGAATGACTGCAGTACTTGTCTGAAAATGGCTGCTTCCATGTTTCTAATTTTTCTTTTCCTGTTGTGCTGAGTCCACAATGCTAGATTCTTGAAGCAATTAGCTAGCCACATTAACTTGCCTCTTTGATTTTTTTTAATATAAATAGCACACACAAATTTGCTGATTGTTCAGTTCAAGTACAGTTAAGTTCAATTCTGAATATAATGGCCTGTTCCATTCCTTGTTGCAGTGCTTTGAAGTTGACATGGCCGGTTGAGAAGAAGTTGATGAACAAGTTATTACTACCTATGAGCTATCTGCTGCTGTTAGCAATTTCTAGTGTGAACCTGTCTTTTTGTTTGTGACCTGTTGTCTTGTATGCACTGGCTGTTATCTGGTTTTCATGTTCGTGTGAACAAATTAAAAATGCTGCTAGTCATTTGATAAATTCTACCTGTGATGCTGTCAGGTACATAATTTTCAGTTCATAGTAGAATGTTGATCATGTGACTGAAAAATCGATGAGCATTCTAAAAATGCTTGAACATGCATGCTAGTTGTGTGAACATTGGACAAAATTGTTGCATTCATATTATGTTATATTTGATTTATGAAAGAATATTATATTACATTATATATATTTTGTAATTATATTTATCTTATTTATTCTTGATCTGTTTTGTATTCAGAAGCAACAAAATGGTATACAAGGATCTTATACTTAATCATGGCTGCATGTATGCATTAAACACTTTGCAGACAGTTAAACAGACAATCCATTGTACAAGCTGTCTGTTCAATCGTCTGTATGTGAGGTGGAATGAATTTGCAGACGACAGCCTGTCTGTGGGTTGTACATAAGGGTCTCCGGTGTGTTGCTCCTTTCTTCACGCACGTCTACTCACGGTGGAGCCCACGAGAGATCACACGCACGGCCGGCTGGACAGACTTGATTAATTGAAGATTTGAGTCAAGGCAGTGCACGTTACCAACCATCAAGCGCGCGGCCAAAAACTTCACAGCAGCGCGCATGTGATGTGAGAAAACGTCGACAAGTGGCAGTGATCTTTATGTACACCTGGCCCGATGAGAAGAAACGCACAGCCGTGAACGCAATGTGAGCAGATGCAACAAGTGTCGCCGATTTTCATGCACACCCGGTGCAAAGGGAAGAAATTGCTCAGACGTGCAAGCATCCAATCACGGCCAAGTACAAAACGGCGCTGACATTTTTTCCCGCCACAAGTTTCTTTTAATTTGATTAGCATGAGTCTACACATCTCACACATTTCGTATAACAACGTTAAACAATGTCATTAATTATTTATCATCACAAATATTCTAAACCTAATCATATGATCTAATATTTTTCTCTAAAATATCCGTGAATCTTTCGTTCCAGTAATTATGGAAACTAAAAAGTTTATATTCTAGCACCTGCTTGGATCAGGAAACACTCACATGAGCAAAACCCACCAAAATTCCACTTAGCCGGTCTGACGGCTGTATACAGGGCGGTCTGACCGTACCTGGCTGATCTGATCGTTGGGGTAATGGTAGTCGGACTGCTCCCTTGTGTCCAGAACAAAAATAACATGTTTCCAAAACCCAAATTTGTCCAACTTCTAAAATATGATTTCAAAGTACTTGAAACTTAGAACAAACATTGCCTAGGATCTCACGAACCTATTCCATCCAAAAATATTGAAGATCATAACCAAAGTTCCAATCTTTCTCTTGAACAAGTCAAATTGCACTAAAATCGGGCCAAACACCAAAACCAAGCCAGTAGTTGCTCATGGATTTGTATCTGCCAAAATCTTATTACTATTTATAAGTTAAAGGCAAACGTCTATATGAAGGGTCCTATTTATCACAACCTCTCCCGCGTGAATCCATCAACCTTGCCGCGTGTGTCCAAAAATGGAAGAACTCATTGTTTAGTTACTGTCGTTCGCCTGCTTCTCTCTCAAGCAGCGTATGTCGATGAAGCGGGATGGATCCACCACCTCACCGAATGATGGTACTCCAAATGCATCTGCAATGCGTCTGCCGACTGGCTCTCGAAGAGATCATAGAGCTGAGAAACTTAGGTTGAGATGGGAGTTCTTGTTAATTACATGCCTTATTACGGGTGCATGCATGAAGCACGGAGCATCTGGCTTTGCTAAGTAATTCCTTGGGGTTTTTAAGTTCTGTAGCATGAATTTTTTGAGTTGCAAATAAACTTAGCAAATTCTTTGTACTTTTTCTCGAGGAAAACACAGAGAGAAGTTGAAGTCAAAATTTTGAGAATACAGAAATCCAAGCACACTATACATGTAACACCCTGCCCTTTAGTACCATATTGTTAGTTTTTCTTGAGTTACACTAGCATATAATACCTATTGGCCTAAATCATAGCAATTTCGGGTTAACCCTTTTGGGCAAAGCGATGACGAAAATCCAATAGAGGTGTGATGCATGCATGCCCACCTCATGTGTGGGCTGGGCTTTTAGCGAATTTCGGGTCACATGATATTACAGATGGTATCAGAGCATCAACCCTTGATACACGGGCTGTGTGTGCATGTAGCCCTATAGCGGCACACGACATGGGTCGTGTACTAAGGGCGATTCTGAGTAGATTACTGTTGGGGCATCAACCCTTTAAGTCGGAAGATTGTAACACCCTACACTTTAGTACCGCATTGCTAGTTTATCTTGAGTTAGACTAGCATATAATACTTGTTGACCTAAATCGTATCACTTACAGATTAACTCTTTTGGGTGAAGCAGGGACGAAAGCCAAAGAGAAGTGCTACGCATGCATGCCCACCTCTCGCATATGGGCAGGGCTTTTAGCGAATTTTGGACTGCAGGGTGTTACAATATAACGAAACTTGCTTATTTTCTTTCTTTAAGTATAATGTATACAAATTTGTAGTATTTACTGTTCTCTCTTTAATTTTACGCTATGAATATACATGACTCAAGTATTTTTACGATTTTGCACTTTGTGTGAGGTGGCATATAGTTTTGGCGCCTGAGATCTTCAACTTGTTCCCCCTTCCGCTTCCCGTTTATGGCTGGGAGGAGATATGTGTGAACCAGTCCTCGAAGGTTTGAGACACCTGAATGTGCAGCATGTATATTTATCATTGTGACCTTAATTTGATGCAGTAGCGATGATCTATAACCGTAATCAAAATGTCTTTTTTTAAAAAAAAAATGCAGGCAGGAGCTCTGCCAATCAAAGCATCTTGCTTTTGATTCATGCTCCTTTCGTTTTTTCTCACATTAATATGTCATATACAGTTTGGTGGAATCAGATCATAAGGTGTTTGGCACTTCGGTGGCGCGTGAAATCTTGTGCACTGAATGCAAGGGTTGATTGCATCCTGCACCTTTGGAAAGAGCCAGGCTAACTTGCCCCAGTAGAAAGCCGTGCTAGCTTATAAGAGAGCTGCAGAGCTCACAACACTAAGGAATTAAACACACATCACGCACGAGAGTTCTTACTTCCCTACTCAAGTAGTTGTATGAAGTCCATTCTGTTGCATTTACACCAAGGAAATTTTGTTGTAGACCAGGAAAATGTTTTGCGTTTCACTTCCACATTTGGATACACATAGGCTTGGAAGGTATCAGGAGTGTTTTACATGCTTGAGTAGTGCGTCAGACTTCAGACATGGTGGCTGATATTCATATACAGAGGTATAGTTAGCAACAAAGATTTGACTTGTCCGATCTTCTCCTAAATAGAATAACATTGTAACTTTATGTTGTTGCTTATATTGAAACAGTACGTCGGGCATGCTCTCGTCCAAGGTGGCAACGACGAAGCGGTCATGATCGTGCATAGGTTCTCACAACCTAATAATGCAGCATAAATTGATCTACAGTGAGATGGAGGGCTGTGGCTTTTCTTTTCTAAATATTCAATTAATAATCGAAAAACACTCAAGCTATGATGATTTAGTACAGCAACATGGACATTGTTTGTAGTTAAGAGATGGAGATGATCTTCAACTTGCAAGGTCAGGAGTGACATGGCCTCGGCGCTAATCAACCAAGCTCGACGGGTCACCAGGCTCATATACACAGCTTCATTTTTTCCCCTGGATACATATATCATATGCTATCTTCGTTCGTCTCAGGATCTATATACTACTGTAACACCCTGAAAGTATAAAATCCGAATTAAAAGAAAATGCCTCAAAACTCCTAGTCCTAGGAATTTCGGATCTGGCTTACCCATCTATACTCTAGTAATTCTGAAATTCTTAACCCATCTTCCTTCACAACTTCCTTTACCATAAGGTAATTAACCCTCTCCCTCCCTAAACCCATCTAGCTAGGGTTACCGAAGCATCTCTGTGCCATCACTGCAGGCGCCCTCGCCCTGTCATTGCGCCGTGGCCGCCGGCGCCGCACCGTCGCCTCGTCCTTGCGCCGTGGCCGCAGGAGCCGCGTGCCCCGCGTCGTCACGCGCCATGGCCGCAGGCGCCGTGCGCACCCTCGCGTCGTGGCCGCAGGCACCAGGCTACGTGGTTGGCTACGTGCATGCTTCTACCTATTTATCTCCTTAATCCCATCCCTAATCTTTATTATGCCTTAATCACCTTGCCTGGCTATAGGTTCAACGTGGGAATAGAAAGAAGGGATCCTTGGACGACTTCATATTTCCAATTCTTCGTGCTGTCAGTCGGCCGAGTACTTGGCAGGCAAGAACCCTCGACAATCCTTCAGTATCTATCTTTTCAACAAATAATTCTCTATACTTGCATGGTCGCTGGTTGATTAGACCCAATAGTCTGTAATCCAAATTCAAATGACTAAGGTTATGTTACCAATGATTTATTAGCATGGATTGTCTATGATGTCTACTTGACAATTAATGGATGTTTGGATTATTGAAGCTAAGCCTGATAATTAGCCACACATGGACTATGGGATAACTAGCATTCGGTTCTTGTAGTACTGTGCTGGGTCAAAGATGTTTAACTTGGATTTAGCCATTGTCCAATTCTGGAGATTTTGAATTTTTGATGGGAACAAAGAATCACCATTGTTTATTACGGTAGCAGGCATAATGGTTCATTGGGTTGTTAATTCTAAACCGTAGTGCTTTAGTTGCTTGTATCACTATTGTTATTATCATATTTAATGTCTACTTCTAATCTTCCTATTACATATCAAATATCATCTCCATCACTGTAACACCCTAAGGTCCAAACCGGCTCAGACCTAACCACATTCTGGATAGGCCACGCACACGTAGCAACCGCTTGCACTTTCGTCCTCGCTTCACGCAAAACGGTTAACCGGGGGTGCTATCATTGGAACTCCTAGGCTTATATGTAAGTGCTTCTCAAGGTAAGCTAGCAAGGTGGAACTAACCCAGAAATTCATGTGCGCACACACATAGACCAACATGGGCCGAGGTGTCACAATCACTTAACGATATCAATCCTTAACCTTGTATCATGACGACCTTTATTGACAACCATTTCATTTTGGTCTCTCCCTTTACATACTACAATTTCACAATTGAGTATCATATATAAGGCTAATAACAATACCTACTCAATAATGTACAGGTGGACCGCACAATCTCATTTTTGGGAAAATAACACCCCGTCACAGGTATATAATATAATCGAGGTGTGTGCCTGACTATTCTCGTACAATCTGGTATATGATTTGTTATCATCGGTGCCATAATTACCTTCTCATTACGATCACATGATCTCCATATCTCCTTATTACTTATGGATTTTTCATTGTTACATATAACTCATGTCTCCTTATATCATTATTACCGTTGCTTTACCGTACGTAGTCGCATTTGGTGTGCGGCTGCCTGGAACTCCTTGTACCCTTTACCGTATCCCTTTACATTATCATTTCACTTGTTGATTTAGGCTACTTGCTGAGATTTTTCAATCTCACACTTGTTCTTTCCGTTCCAGGTAAAAAGTCAGTGGAGTAGATTTGCATAAGACCATAGGCGTGAATGGCACAGGATTTATCAACACTGTGGCTTGCTATGTTTACTTCGATTATTGTTTCTTTTTAAATAAAAGGCTTTGGACCGGTCCAGTGTGTCAAATTATTTATTCTCATTTGCTTCCGCTAGTGACATTGTTGCTATTAAATTATTTATTTGTTTGTGAACCACTTACAAATGATAAATTTTATTTTCTTTAGATTTTATATCTTGTGTTTCTTTGATCGAGTACGATAACATTATACGTAGTACCGCATTTTCAATATGCGGGGTGCTACAACTACTAATTAACTGTACAACTGACTTAGCACTAAATGAATCGAGCAGAGAGGACCATGTGCATGATGCAGCAAAAAGCCAAGTCCAAGTAGTTCATAAGGAGAGGATCCGGTTAACCCATTGGACTTCGGAGCAAGACATACCATAGGCATGCCAGAGACTAGCATTGGAGGGCGACCGAGAGTGACTGATTGCTGGTGGAGACATGCTGCACTTGTTCGTGGTGGCGCTAGGGTCACGAGGCGGACATGGTGGAGGCGGCTGACCAGGCACGAGGCTGGAGGTGGGCTGTGAGGTTAAAGTAGGGATGGTAATTTTCTCCGTGGGGCGAGGTCCCGTGAGGATAATCCCGTGGGGGGCGGGAGCGGGGAAACTTCTCAATCCCATGGGTTCGGGGGGACGGAGCCCGTTAGTTGACGGAGCGGCGGTGGGGCCCAGGGGACCCGTCAAAAATTAGAAATGTATTATTTTATTTATATAATATAAATTTTTAATATAGAATATGTATTTTATATATATTTGGACAAAATATGTATTTATACTTATGGTTTATGTTTTGAAGTTATATTTCTATGAAAAAGTATATATAACATAATTAATAAAGCCACTTTAATATTTTAAATATATATAATACCTTTTTTAATCCCCACGAGGGCTGAGGACGGGGGCGCGTTGCCCCTGTCAGCTTCACGGGGCCGGGAGGGGGGAGGAGCTTCGCAGAGGTGGCCAGTGGGCCGTGCCGGGCCGACACGGCACGGGCCCGGGCTCGGCACGGCCCGTTTAGGCACGGCCCGTGTATTAAACGGGCCGTGCCGTGCCGGCCCACGGGCCGCGGCGGGAGCCCAAGCACGGCCCGAGGCCGTGCCGTGCCAGCCCGGGCACGATTAAAGCTAAACGGGCCGTGCCGGCCCGGCTAGCCCGTTTAGCCGAAAAAAAGAAAAATTCAGAAAAATTGTAGAAAATTCAGAAAAATTGTAGAAAATTCAGAAAAAATATAGAAAATTGTAGACATTGTTACTCATAAAAATAAATATTTGCAATGATATAATGAGCTTTATTAATTTATTAAATTACATGGGATGGCTGCCTCATTAAAAACTTTACCAAGTAAAAACTCAATTTGAGAAAACCTTGGTAAAGAAAAAAGAGTACAGCCTATAAAGCTCATTATTGACCACATGTGAAAGAAAAATATTGAAAATCCTATTCATTGCTATCTAAATACAAATTCTCAAAAGATTCTTCTAACTATTTATTATCTGCAGTATGTTGGAGTCTTGATTCAGCCTGTTCCCAGTCTTTGACGGTCATAAGTACTTCGACCATCTCGTTGGAGAGACTTGTTCGTCGCTCCTCGATTATTCTTCCGAAAGACGAATGCGACTCAGGAGACGTAGAGACAGAATATCAACACATCCCGCTAATATGGATAGCATGGATATGATACCTTCAGGTTTGCCACCATGAGAGGATATTCAACTCCTGCTCGAAGTCGCGCTATCATCTGTTGAGATAGCTTGATAGGTCTCAGTGTTTTGTCGCCTTCCTCCTCCCAAGCTGCTGTGTACCGCACTGCACGAGAACTAGACGAAGAACCAAAAATCTTGCCCCATTGCATAGCCCCTAGAGGTGCTAGGGACTACCGGGGGTCTTTCTAAACGCACAGATCCAAATTTATTTTCATATTTATTATATACCTCATGTAATTTATCCTTAACTTGTGTATAGTATGAACAATAGTCTAAACCGGTAGCCTCACTTAAAACTTGTAAAACATTTATAAATCTTTGGAGTTTGGCCCTAGGATCCAAAATAAAAGCAAATGCATATAAAATAGAATTTCGCTCCAATATTTTAAAACTTAGATTTCATGGCACCTCTGACATCCCGTAGTATAGGATCATTTTCAAAAGCCTTTAGGTGAGTGGCAATTTCAACAATATTATGAACAATCATGGGAGATGTAGGATAGTATACTCTAGAAAGACAAACTGTAGCTTTATGAAAAATTTCTAGAAAGGAAAATATTTTTTCACCAACATCCCAATCGTCCTCAGTAAGTTCAGGGTCTCTAACTTGGGTTCTACTTGAGGAGCTACGCGATTGATGACTTTGGGTGTGAAGGAAAGCAGATCTGATGCTCTTATGTGGCAATATATGTTTAAGCATAAGATAAGTAGAGTTCCATCTAACAGGCATGTCTAAACCAAATTTTCTAGGACGAACATTCATTGCTACGCAAAAACTCTTATATGCGGCTATTCGTTGGTTAGAACAATTAATAAATGAAATTGCATCTCTAAAAGAATTAATACAAGCATCTAATCTTTTTTAAACCGGATTTAACAATAAGATTAATAATATGACAAGCGCAACGTTGATGCAATAAGAAAGACTGTGCATAATTATTAAACAAAGGAGTAAGAATTTCCATAGCTTTAGTGTTTGCAGCTGCATTGTCTAAAGTTATGGAAAAAATCTTATCCGTGAGACCAAAATCTTCTACAACTTTAATAATATTTTCTGCAATATTTTCAGCATTATGTGAAACATTAATTAATTTAAATCCTATAATTCTTTTTTCCATTATCCAGTCATCATTAACATAATGAGCAACAACACTAATATAGTCCTCTCTAGCCCTACCACTCCATATGTCGGATGTCAAAGCAATAGAGAATGTACATGTATGAAACATTTCTTTCAATTTATCACGACAATTGTCATAATATTTAATTAAATCTCTAGTTGTTGTTTGCCTAGATACAGTACTAAATCGAGGGTTGTGAGCAGTCTTAATATATTTTTGGAAAGCATCAGATTCACCAAAATTTAAAGGTAAATCTTGAGAAGCAATTAATCTACAAAGAGATTCCCGAGCTACCTCTGGGTTGTACTCCCACGTACGTACCGAGCCGTCGGGGTTATATTGCAGGTTAGTCTGGCGCATTTGTATTCCTTGCTTTTTCTTGCAGCTTGCAGCATGTCGTTGTAGATGACCCGTACCACCTGAAGATTTTGCAGTCAATTCATTACCACAAATTTTACAAACAGCATACCTCACTTCAGTTCCATCACTGTCGGTCTTCATCTTCTTGTCGAAATCATTCCAAACTGTTGATGTACTAGTTCTTGTTCTTTTTGCACCCGTGCTTTGGGTCGTGGATGCACTTGTTGAGCCAACAGAAGATGGATCGATTGGACCCTGCGTCACCGGGGCCGTCGTTTCTTCGGCATCTCCAGTTTGTACATGTGGACCTTCCGCGGATGGATATGCTTGTTGAAACGATTGCACATCCTCCGCCGTGAGCCCGTATTCGGAGAGTTGAAAATCGTAGTTATCCATTAAACCTACAAATAATAACAAAAAATTAAACCAACAAATAATACCAAAAAATTGAAATAAGACAGCATTATTACCTCCTTTGCAGCTCTCACAAAAAAATTTGAAGATTTTTGAATTTTGAATTTTGCCCAATTTTGACCAAATTTGCGCTAACACTTTCAGATTTTCACAGCTAAACCGAGAGAAAGAATGAGATTTGAGGTGTGGAAGATGGAGGCCGGATGCCCCCCTATTTATAGGAAAAATTTCAGATTTTTCCCGAATTTTTTGCTATTTTTTCCGAATTTTTTTCCCCCCAACGGTCACAAAAAACGGCTATTTTTTGAAATTAACGGGCGGGCGTGCGTGCGGGCGGCACGACCCGTTTAGTGCCGTTGGGCGGGCGTGCCGTGCGGGCCGGCGCGGCCCGATTTCTTAACGGGTCGTGCCGTGTCGGCCCGCCGTCGCGCCTCGGCCCGAGCACGGCCCGCCTCGCCGTCGTCCGCGGCCCGGCCGCCCTCGCCGCCGTGCCGTGCGTGCCGGGCGGGTCTACAATGACGGGCGTGGTGCGGCCCGTCACGGCCCGGCCCATTTGGCCACCTCTAGAGCTTCGTGGGGATCAGGGTAGGGGCGTGGAGCTACTCCCTGTCCCGTCCTGTTGCCATCCCTAGGTTGGAGACGACCCAGCTGGCAGTGTGGGACTACTTGAGGTGAGAGATGGAGTGGTAGTGTGGGAAAGATCCAAGGATTCAGCATTTTTTTAAATGAAAAATCAGTTTTCTCCCCTGACGGTTGGATCCACGTCAGGCATAGGGGTTTCTAGACGGTTATTCCTAAACCGCTAAAGATTCCAGTCGCATTTCAGACGGTTAAAGGACATATTCATATCGACTTTTAATAATGTCTTTTGACTATAACTAATGAATAATAGTAGTTGATAGAAATTGTTGATGAATAGTAGTGTATTATGTAAGAAAGCCAGTGTAATAAAAGATACTACAATATATAGATCTCATATGACTTACGGAATTGTTACATAATAAAATATGAAGTGCGTTACAATATGTAAAAGTGTAACATTGTGGCTAATAAATAGTAATGGATCATGTATTGTGCACAAGTCCAAGTGGCTAGTACATAAGGAGAGGATCCGATCTAATCCTTTCGAGCAAACATATACCATAGGCGTGTCCAAGTGGCTAGCATTGTTGGAGAGCGACCGAAGAGTGACTGACGGCCTATCGATCGAGACACGCTACAACATGGAGTTTGCGCCTCAATCACTTGGTATGTCATAGACATAGGAGGTATCAGGAATGGGCGGGGCACACTAAAGTATCTGTACACCGAGCCTTCAGCCATGGAGGTAAGAACTCAAACCACCTCCAGGTCCTCTACCATGCACGTCAAAGGGCCCAAGCCAGGTTCATTTACGCTGGCTTGTTCCTTCGAACAGCTAGGTTCCAACGTGCCCAAGCCAGCAAGGACGGTGAAGCTGGTGGCACTGCAGATCGATGCCGTGTTTCCCGATGGCTGAGGCTGCTGTCGGCTGAGCCGTTAGCGTCGTCCTTTCGCATGGCTTTGCTGGCGTTGCTCCCGCCGTGGCGGCGGTGTCCCATATCGATCTCAACGAGCTTTCTGGGCCATGGTTGATGGTTGTCTTTTAAGAGTACAGGGCCTTACGATGTATGTTTATTAATTAATCGATGACGTTGTTTTGAGTTTAAGCACAACATATATGTTTCCATATCAAACGTGATCATTTTGTATGTCCGGTTAGTGCAGTATAAAAACAGGGGGAAAAAAATCTGAAAGCTTTATTTCGGATCAGTTTTCCATCTGCCTTATTTATCAGTGAGTAGTAGTCTATCAGTGGTAGTTAGAGATACCCTTTCTAACTTCTACGGTTCTGCACTTCTCCCAGCTCTCGTGAAGTTCAAACCAACAAGAACACAACAGTGAAAGATGCAGCCGTACAGTCAACTTGTCTATAATTAAGCGACCAAACAACCCTTCATATACACCATGAACATTGGAATTTAACGATATGCAATGAACAATAGTTTAATCATCAGTAACATTATCTTGTTTTTCAAATATATATACTCCATTCTCTTGTATCTGTTATCATGAAATGCATGCATTCAACCTTTTGAAATTTACAAAGATAATGAGCATATTTTACATATTTAAAAACAGTGAATTATTATATAATTATATATTCTTTAAGTTCCGCGACATAGAAAAAAAGATATAAAATATTTCACTAATAAAATAACACGTCAACACCTGAGAGCCGTGCTCTCTCCTGACTAAGCGATGTGGAAATCAAAGCAAATCTGTGGTGAAAATTTGGCCGACCGCGCTTTTGATTTCTTAACGGGTAAAAAATGTGCATTCGTTTGCAGGGGTGAAGCGTGCACACGAAATCACGAATCTCTGTGCTACATCCCACGGCCACAAAATTCGAGTGCTAGAAACAAAAAAAGTACCTGAGTGCTGATTAGCAATTACGTAACCATATTTTTTTGGGTGAATCTATTACTTAAAAGAACTCTATCTCCATCTGTAACTATTACAAGCTAAACATTTGCAATTCTTCTTTACAAATTTGACACACACCATGGTTTCAAAAATTAGTACTGTGCTCAAATCAATAGCTATATCAGATCCTGAGTTAATGAAAAGAAAGAAGCAAAAATGTAAGACTATCCTAATACTTGAGGGCGCTTGACACTTCACCAAGCTGATAGAGGTAAATCTTGAGAGTATGACCAAAGTTTCTCCCTTTGATATTTTTTGAATTTTGACGAGCACAAAATTGCGTGTCATAAAAAATTGAAGGCACCACCTCTAGATTGGGATGTGCGATATATATGATGTAATTGTGTTATTGTGTAGTATATGCTCGTTGAAGTAAGAATATAGTGTAACATATGGCTGTATAAAATTATATATGAACCCTTTTCTCTGCCATAATAATTAGTCTGTAGGGTTGGTAGAATATTACTGCTTTGTCAGCTTTGATAAACTACTGTACAAAGCAGCAGAAAAGGCCACGTGAACAATGCAAGCGCGAAGGCGTCTCAGGGTACAAATAGCAAATTCTATTTGCGCAATTCGGTATGATCACAAAGAGATGGCGAGTATTGTATAAGTGATAATTCTTCAAGTGTAAGAGAGGCAGAATCACCGTGGAGGTCCTATTGAGGATAATTAGTTCTCCATCTCTGCAATTATACGATAAAAATGATTTTTGCACAAGATGGTGGACATGATGTTGCTTAATCTATAGGCTTTGGAGTCATTGGGAATATATGGTAGAGGAATGCAAGTCAAAGATTTTGGAAGAAGAATAGTTCGTTGACAATTCTGCCTGCCTAGCCTCCAAGCAGCATTGTTGTGACTTCTCACTATCATGCTCCAGGCCTCCAAAGTGAGTATTCAGCATTTCACAATATTATGGTTGAAGTACAGTGATTTATCTAGCTAGTTCTAACACCTCCAAAATAAATGGTAAAGAACACTATTTGTCATGAGTCAATAATCTGTGTAATTATCTCACTGCTAATAAATTTGTGATGATTATATGATTTATTGACCATGTTCATGATGAAATTTTCTTTAGTTCCTCTACACGACAACGTAAATTTTTTATTACAATACTCTAACCTATATAGAGGAAAAGATCCCAATCTTTTCAATGTCCTGATGATCACATTTTTCATTTATCTTCCTTTTGCATCATCGTGAGACATAATATAAATATTATGTTTAAAATTCACTTTATTAATTATAGAGGCATTATAACACCCTGAAATTTCCCATGTTCACGATCTTTCCACAACGTAAAAATTTGGTGGGGTATTTTTTTAGATAATGGAACTAAGTTCTAGCCTCTACCATCCGAGGATGGTACACAGCTGAGAGTTAAGTACAAACCAAAGCCATAAGGCTCCCACTCTTACATCCAAGAACGAGGAAATAAAAGCAACAAGGTTCTGCCCAACCAGGACGAACAACTACTAAAATAGAAAAGAAGTAGAACTAGGCTCCAATTCGATTCCAAAAGCTCCACCCAAACTTATTGAAGACCGCCATAATCAAAGTCTCCAGGTTTCTGCATCCGCGATTGAACGCCGGTCTCTCCCCTTCCTTATGCAAAAGAGACCACTGTCGGATCCAGTACGTCGCCCTGAAGATTACCTGAATATAAGTAGGAGACTTAGCCTTGTTAAAAACCATGTCATTTCTATTCAACCATAAAGCCCAACATAGCGCGGCCGCACCTAATAAAATTTGGTTTCTAAGCTGAAGACACAGTCCGTCTAGCCAAGAACCAAACATATTAGAAAAATTAGTCGGTGGTTGAATTCCAAACGCAACAAGCACAATGTTCCAAACAAATCTCGCAAAATGACAATCAAAAAACAAATGTTGAATAGTCTCTAAAGAACTACAAAAACAACATTTGACACTTCCTTGCCATCCTCTTTTAGCCAAGTTGTCTTTAGTAAGAGTGACTCCCTTTTGTAAGTACCAAAGGAAAACCTTAATTTTCAATGGTATTTTTAATTTCCAAAAAGGATTTTTTACAGGTATAATTCCTTGATGAATCATGGACCTATACATGGACCGGACTGAGAACAGGCCTTTTTTGCTATGATTCCAAATAAACACATCCCTCAAATTTGTGAGGTTAACCGAGACCACTTTTGAAACTAGATCATACCAGGACACCAAATTTTCGTTTACCAAACCTCTCCTAAATGACACATTAAGTGGTACAGTCCGTAGGACATTTGCCACCATATCATCTTTCCTCCTTACTATTCTATAGAGGTTGGGATAAACCTCCTTGAAAGGCCTGTCCCTTAACCAAGCATCCTCCCAAAATCTTGTTTGTTCCCCATTTTGAACTTTGAAATTTCCACCGACTAGAAAATCATCCTTGACCTTCAAAAGGCCATTCCAAAAATGAGAGTCTCCTTGCTTGTATTGCACTTGTGTCAGGGTTTTGTTAAACAAATATTTCTTTCTTAGAAGATTTTGCCAAACCCCGTCCTCATTAATGAGCTTAAACAACCATTTGCTCAACAAACACCTATTTTGGATGTCTAGGTTTTGTATGCCGAGGCCTCCTAAGTCTTTGGGTGTACATAGTACACTCCACCTAGCAAGCCTATATTTCTTCTTGTACTCATCGCATTGCCAGAAAAACCGCGAGCGATAGTAATCTAATTTTTGAAGGACTCCTCTAGGGACTTCAAAAAAAGATAGCATAAACATAGCCAAACTTGTTAGCACTGAGTTAATCAAAACAAGTCTCCCTCCGACCGAAAGTAATTTTCCTTTCCAACTAGTGAGCTTTTTCTGGAACTTCTCTTCAATGGCGGTCCAATCCTTGTTCGATAATTTTTTATGATTCATGGGTATACCTAGATACCTAAAGGGAAGACCCCCCGACTTACACCCAAAAAGTTGCACATAATCCTGTTCACAATCCTTCGCTTTACCATAACAAAAAAGTTCACTTTTATGAAAATTGATCTTCAACCCCGATAATTGCTCAAAGGTACTAAGTACTAACTTGAGATCTTTGGCTTGGAATATGTCATGATCCATAAAAAGGATAGTGTCGTCCGCATATTGCAAGATAGATAGACCCCCCTCCACTAGATGAGGAACAACTCCCCTGAATTTTCCATTAGACCTAGCCCGGAAAATCAAGGTTGCTAGCATATCCGCTACCAAATTAAACAAGATAGGAGACAAGGGATCACCTTGCCTTAGTCCTTTTTTAGTTTGAAAGAAATGCCCTACCTCATCATTAACTTTAATACCAACACTACCTCCACGGACGATTTGATCTATCCATTTGCACCACACAGGTGAGAAACCTTTCATTCTCAATGTTTGTTGCAGGAAGGACCATTTTACTTTGTCATAAGCTTTCTCAAAGTTTCTCAAAGCTTTCTCAAAGTTTGTGTAAGGCACACACTACCTCCACGGACGACTTTGGTGGGGTATTTGGGCATCACAAATGAAAGTTTGTGTAAGGCACACACAGATTCATCACCCTAATGGGATCATTTACTCTAGTTAGTTCGGATGTCTTACTGGGCAGGTCTCCTCAACTGAGCTATCATCAACCACGGCTGTGGGTGATGTGGTACAGGAACACCGATGACGCTGCAGACTCAACGTCTCCAGTACAAGAGGTGCCCCTGGATGATTTGTGTCATCTGTCTTCTCTCTATGCAGTGTTTGGGAATCAACTCATATGTACAACTGAGAGGCTGATGTCTTCCTCTACTTGATGCACGTCCTCTGCCTCCGGCAACTAGAGCCACATCATCTATTTCATGGCACCGATCCAAGCAAGCTGGAGCCCACGATGGTCTCCAAGGACTCCTTGTCAGCCGCGCGATCACCTGCATCAAATTGATGGCCTTACGACGGCTTGTGCAAGGAACGGATGGATGTTATAGATCAAACTAATAAATGTATAAGATATTTTTCTTCTTTTCAATTTAACTCTTAAGCAATATATCTGTAACTAATACTTCTTCAAATCTAAGTCTTATAGTAATTAGGGTCCAACAAATTAAGAATTTATAGCATATTGATCTTTTTTCTTTACAGATATAAAAAGTCTGTCGTCGACTCTTATTATATATTAGATTATTCTTACAAGATTGTTGACTCAAATAAATATTAGGCTGTTGTGTAAACCTTTCCATCGTCATTGATGAACCATTCCATGAAACTGGGCCTCTCTCTTGTATTAATCATCTTGTTGAAAATATTATAGCCAGAAGCCCAGAACCATTGTACTACAAGAATTTGTGTAACTCTTTTACAATGAATCAGAAGAGAGAAAAGGCAGAAATAAACAGTACCATTCGAGCTGCGTATCCGAATCAATTACTCGAAGAACAACATACATAAACCAGTTGGCCATCTTTGATTACTCTAAAAATTAATATATCTGCTGTTTGATTATCTCAGCAGGTCTTAGGCTTTGACCGACCTGCATACAGCCGAAATCACTCGTGCATGGATTCCAACGCACAGCTCGTAAGGAGATGGGGGAGAAACAGGATATATGAGTCATGTGCATGAAATATGCCAGCACTTCCAATAAGTATATAACATGCTCTTTTTTAGAGGATAAATAAATTTCTCGTCTATCTCATTTAGTTATCGCTCTACAGGGGTTGGTAAAACATTACTACTTGTACCAGCCTTGATGTATGCAATCGTACTGAACAACATAGACAAAGCCATGTGCACGTCAATTGCAAAGATGTCTTGAGCTACAAAAAGCAAATGAAGATGCGAAGTGTAGAAGCGAGAATTCCTGAGATCATGAGAGGGAGGCATTGAGGTTTTGTTAAATAGAAAATGCCTTTGCACAGTCGTGCAACGAGGGCAGCTACGAACATGGTTCTAGACATGGTGTTAATTGCTTGCTCCATGGGATTGGAAGGCACTAGGAATATTCATGGCACAGGAAGGTTGGAAGTTTTAGGAAAAAGGAAGAATATGCTAATGACAGATATTTTCATACTTGTTTCTAGTTGCTGAGACAATGCAGTGTGTATTAGACTAGGGACTAGATGCTTCGGACTTTTCGCACTCCATGGGAGCTTCCTACCTCTATAGGAACAAAGCAGCTCGGTAACATTTGGTTAAACGGTTTTAGGGGGGAACCACACAGAACACAGTTTTTCTAATGCTTCCATTAGATAGAATTCCGTATGAAAAGGTGTTGGGTTTTAGCTCGTAGGCAGCCTTTTAGCTCGTAGGCAGCCTTTCATTTAACTTTCTTCTTCATGAGTCTTTTAGCAGGCTTTGTTTGATGTTGTACGATCGAGAACGGCAAACACAGAGGGAGACGGTGAATGATCTCATATACCTTTTTGTAGGATTATCAATAATAATTAGAGTGGATGAACGATTGTACTCCACAGCGCAATTTTTTCTTAAAATCTGTTGTCTACTTTTTTAACCTGCTAATCACACAAAGCACACAAAAAACAATAAATAATAATAATAATTTACTACTGTAGTAGAGAAAATCGATCTTCTCAACTGGCTGTTTGCCGCCCCGCTCGGTTGGGCTGAAAAGCTGTGACTTATGGCTGAAATTGCACTGTAGCTGAAAGTGGTTTATTTGGCGTAATTAAATTTAAAAAATTTAAAAATAGAAAAATATGCTAGCTTATCACGGATAACGCAAACGAATACGGGAAAAAAAAGAACCGGCAAAAAAGCTCAAAAAAGTTAATAGTTCAGAAAAAATGAAATTTATAAATAGTGAAAAATAAACCAGAAACTAGAAGCTGAAGCCGAAACAAGCGGGGAGTTGCTCTTTTCTTCACGCACGTCTACTCACGGTGGAGCCCACGAGAGATCACATGCACGGCCGGCTCGACAGACTTGATTAATTGAAGATTTGAGTCAAGGCAGTGCACGTTACCGACCATCGAGCGCGCGGCCAAAAACTTCACAGCAGCGCGCGCATGCGATGTGAGAGAACGTCGACAAGTGGCAGTGATTTTTATGTACACCTGGCCCGATGGGAAGAAATTAACGCACAGCCGTGCACGCAATGTGAGCAGATGCAACCAGTGTCGCCGATTTTCATGCACACCCGGTGCAAAGGGAAGAAATTGCTCAGACGTGCAAGCGTCATATCACGGCCAAGTACAAAACGGCGCTGACAATTTTTCCCGCCACAAGTTTCTTTTAATTTGATTAGCATGAGTCTACACATATTACACATTTCGTATAACAATGTTAAATAATGTTATTAATTATTTATCATCATAAATATTCTAAACCTAATTACATGATCTAATATTTTCTCTAAAATATCCGTGAATCTTTCGTTCCAGTAACTATGGAAGCTAAAAAGTTTATATTCTAGCACCTGCTTGGATCAGGAAACACTCACACGAGCAAAACCCACCAAAATTCCACTTAGCCGGTCTGACGGCTGTAGACACGGCGGACTGATCATACCTAGCCGATCTAATCGCTGGGGTAATGGTAGTCGGACTGCTCCCTTGCGTCCAGAACAAAAATAACACAAATCCAAAACCCAAATTTGTCCAACGTCTAAAATATGATTCTAAATGACTTGAAACTTAGAACAAACATTGCCTAGGATCTCACGAACCTATTCCACCAAAATCGAGCCAAACACCAAAACCAAGCCTAGTAGTTGCTCATGGGTTTACGATGGTCAAGACGATCTGAGATCAACTTCCACACGTTATAGCAAGGCTAAGAACAAGAAGAATCAAAGTCAAAGCCCTAGGATCAAAATCTCCCACGAATCACTCCAAATCAAGTCAAAACTGAGCAAACTTCATGAGCTCACTTATGGAGGATGCCTAGATGGATGGAATTTGATTTTCGAGAGGTTTCTTCACCACTTACACATCATTGGGAACTAGCAAGATCAAGAAGAGAAGAGGAGAGAGAGAGAGGAAAAACCAATCAAACCAAAAAGCAACACATGCAAATCAAGAATAAGACTTAGCAAGGATGAAAACTTGATCTATTGCAACCTGGAAATGAATGTTTTATAGCCACTCCATAAGAAGGCAAAATAGCACAACATAGCACTCAACTCCACACCTAGCTCTCATCTCTCTCTCTCCTTTAGAAATCCTAGGCTTATAATGGATGGATTGATAGATCTCTCTATAATGGATTAATTGATGGATCTCTCTATAATGAATTGATTGATGGATTCTCCATCCAATCCCCTTAGTAATAGACGCAACCGGTTCCATACCTAACCCTAATGGATGATATCCACTAAGTCATGGGGAAACCCACAAACCCAACTAACACCCCTTTTTTTAACTCACACTTAACTAGTCCACATTTTTCAAGTGCACAAACCCAAAACCCGTTAACACGCAATACTTTAATCCATTTGATCTCCTTAGCATTTCCTTAACCTAAATCACTATCCCAAGCATTGTTCAAGCATCGTACTTTAGCTACAACACAGTTTCCAGTATTTGGCCAATTACCAAAATACCCTTGTCTTGACCCGATCATCTTCTTCACTTGCAAGCAATTCCCATGCTTGCCACATGTAGGTTCACCAATGACTTGCTATGCATCAGCAAGTCTCTTCTATTCTGGTTCCAATTGGACTACGCCTCACTTGCACAGACTAAGCCACTTATACAATCTATCGCTCGAATCTTGTCCTCTCATCCCTTGTCCATTCTTGTACCATGCTTGAGCTGAACCATCTTATTCAACATCCATGATCATTTTGGACCTTTCTTCCAACCAAGTTCCAGGCACAAGTTATTCGCAGCTTAACCTACGTTAGTCCAAACATACATTGTGTAACCTATATACACTGACCCAAGACTCAACAAACATCCCATGACCATTTCCCAACAAAGTCACCTAGTTTCGACCTCTTTGGAAAACCAAGCCAGCCTGACCTCACTCACTGTGTTGTCCAGACCGCCATGATGAGGTCGGTTGGACCATCCTAGATGTTTCTAGTGGCAGGGGACCAATTTGACCGCTCGGCATGGCCAGTTAGACCGCCCGTCGGTTAGACTACCTTTGCATATTGGTTAGACCGCCTTTGCTTAGCGGTCAGACTGGCTTGCAGATCAATTAGACCACCCCAATCTAAACTTTTTGAATTTTGGCAAACTCTTCACCAAATCGAATCCTGATGTAACAAATATGTCAATTATTCATTACTAATTAACGAGGATCCTTTCCACATGGTCCTACATTAAAAATGTCAAGAGACTAGCAAGCAGAGGAAGATGAGTGTGTGCTTCTCAAAGCTTTAGATAGCTACAGGACGGAGCGGGCATGCACGCATGGCATACACAAAGAAACTATCCTATCTAGGTTCACGGACACGTTTTCCGGGTTTACACGGCGATGGGAATATATGGGATACATCAACTGGATAAGTACGCTATGTTTATATTGTTTTTTTTACAGTAAATGATTTATACAATATCTAACTTTTAAATAGAGTATTTTTTAGATGGGATCTACTAAGTTGATTATAGCATATACTAAAGTAACTTTATTTGTATCAACCAAAATCACACGCAAGTGTCTACAACCTTCTCTATAGACTATTACTATTTATAAGTTAAAGGCAAAAGTCTATATGAAGGGTCCTATTTATCACAACCTCTCCCGCGTGAATCCATCAACCTGGCCGCGTGTGTCCAAAAATGGAAGAACTCCTGGTTTAGTTACTGTCGTTCGCCTGCTTCTCTCTCAAGCAGCGTATGTCGATGAAGCGGGATGAATCCACCACCTCACCGAATGATGGTACTCCAAGTGCATCTGCAATGCGGCTGCCGACTGGCTCTCGAAGAGATCATAGAGCTGAGAAGCTTAGGTTGAGATGGGAGTTGTTGTTAATTACATGACTTATTACGGGTGCATGCATGAAGCACGGAGCATCTGGCTTTGCTAAGTAGATAAACTTAGCAAATTCTTTCTACTTTTTGGCGAGGAAAACACAGGGAGAAGTTGAAGTCAAAATTTTGAGAATGCAGAAATCCAAGCACACTATACATGTAACACCCGGTTCTTTAGTACCATATTGTTAGTTTTTCTTGAGTTACACTAGCATATAATACCTGTTGGCTCAAATTATAGCATTTTCAGGTTAACCCTTTTGGGCAAAGCGATGACGAAAATCCAATTGAGGTGCAATGCATGCATGCCCACCTCACGTGTGGGCTGGGCTTTTAGTGAATTTTGGGTCACAAGGTATTACAGATGGTATCAGAGCATCAATCCTCGCTACACGGGCTGCGTGTGCGTGTAGCCCTGTAGCGGCACACGGCACGGGTCGTGTACTAAGGGCGATTCTGAGCAGATTACCATCGGGGCATCAGCCCTTTAAGTCGGAAGTTTGTAACACCCTACCCTTTAGTACCGCATTGCTAGTTTATCTTGAGTTACACTGGCATATAATACTTGTTGACCCAAATCGTATCACTTACGGGTTAACTCTTTTGGGTGAAGCGAGGACAAAGCCCAAGAGAGGTGCTACGCATGCATACCCACCTCTTGCATATGGGCAGAGCTTTTAGCGAATTTTGGACTGCAGGGTGTTACAATATAACAAAACTTGCTTATTTTCTTTCTTTAATTATAATGTATACAAATTTGTAGTATTTACTGTTCTCTCTTTAATTTTACGCTATGAATATACATGACTCAAGTATTTTTACGATTCTGCACTTTTGTGTGAGGTGGCATATAGTTTTGGCGCCTGAGACCTTCAACTTGTTCGTGTGTACCGAGTACGGCAAGATGTCGTCGTTCAAGTGAAGGAAACCCCCCTTCCGCTTCCCGTTTATGGCTGGGAGGAGATATGTATGAACCAGTCCCCGAAGTTTTGAGACACCTGAATGTGCAGTATGTATATTTATCATTATATTGTGACCTTAATTTGATGCAGTAGCGATGATCTATAACTGTAATCAAAATGTCTTTTTTTAAAAAAAAATGCAGGCAGGAGCTCTGCCAATCAAAGCAACTTGCTTTTGATCCATGCTCCTTTCGTTTTTTCTCACATTAATATGTCATATACAGTTTGGTGGAATCAGATCATAAGGTGTTTGGCACTTCGGTGGCGCGTGAAATCTTGTGCACTGAATGCAAGGGTTGATTGCATCCTGCACCTTTGGAAAGAGCCAGGCTAACTTGCCCAGTAGAAAGCCGTGCTAGCTTATAAGAGAGCTGCAGAGCTCACAACTCTAAGGAATTAAACACACATCACGCACGAGAGTTCTTACTTCCCTACTCAAGTAGTTGTATGAAGTTCATTCTGTTGCATTTACACCAAGGAAATTTTCTTGAAGAACAGGAAAATGTTTTGCGTTTCACTTCCACATTTGGATACACATAGGCTTGGAAGGTATCAGGAGTGTTTTACATGCTTGAGTAGTGCGTCAGACTTCAGACATGGTGGCTGATATTCATATACAGAGGTACAGTTAGCAACAAAGATTTGACTTGTCCGATCTTCTCCTAAATAGAATAACATTGTAACTTTATGATGTTGCTTATATTGAAACAGTACGTCGGGCATGCTCTCGTCAAAGGTGGCAACGACGAAGTGGACATGATCGTGCATAGGTTCTCACAACCTAATAATGCAGCATAAATTGATCTACAGTGAGATGGAGGGCTGTGGCTTTTCTTTTCTAAAGATTCAATTAATAATTGAAAAACACTCAAGCTATGATGATTCAGTACAGCAACATGGACATTCTTTGTAGTTAAGAGATGGAGATGATCTTCAACTTGCAAGGTCAGGAGTGACATGGCCTCGGCGCTAATCAAGCAAGCTCGACGGGTCACCAGCTCATATGTTTTCTATTTTCTCAGGGGGCTCATATACACAGCTTCATTTTTTCCCTGGATACATACATCATGTGCTATCTTCGTTCATCTCAGGGATCTATATACTACTGTAACACCCTGAAAGTATAAAATCCTAATAAAAAGAAAATGCTCCAAAACTCCAAGGAATTTCGGATCTGGCTTACCCATCTATACTCTAGTAATTCTGAAATTCTTAACCCATCTTCCTTCACAACTTCCTTTCCCATAAGGTAATTAACCCTCTCTCTCCCTAAACCCATCTAGGGTTACCGAAGCATCTCTGTGCCATCGCTGCAGGCGCCGCGCGCCCTCGCCCTGTCATCGCGCCGTGGCCGCCGGCGCCGCACCGTCGCCTCGTCCTTGCGCCGTGGCCGCAGGAGCCGCGTGCCCCGCGTCGTCACGCGCCACGTCCGCAGGCGCCGTGCGCACGCTCGCCCTCGCGTCGTGGCCGCAGGCACCAGGCTACGTGGTTGGCTACGTGCATGCTTCTACCTATTTATCTCCTTAATCCCATCCCTAATCTTTACGCCTTAATCACCTTGCCTGGCTATAGGTTCAATGTGGGAATAGAAGGGATCCTTGGACGACTTCATATTTCCAATTCTTCGTGCTGTCAGTCGGCCGAGTACTTGGCAGGCAAGAACCCTCGACAATCCTTCAGTATCTAACTTTTCAACAAATAATTCTCTATACTTGCATGTTCGCTGGTTGATTAGACCCAATAGTCTGTAATCCAAATTCAAATGACTAAGGTTATGTTACCAATGATTTATTAGCATGGATTGTCTATGATGTCTACTTGACAATTAATTGATGTTTGGATTATTGAAGGTAACCCTGATAATTAGCCACACATGGATTATGGGATTACTAGCATTCGGTTCTTGACATCTTGTAGTACTGTGCTGGGTCAAAGATGTTTAACTCGGATTTAGCCACTGTCCAATTCTGGAGATTTTGATGGGAACATAGGATCACCATTGTTAATTACGGTAGCAGGCATAATGGTTCACTGGGTTGTTAATTCTAATCCGTAGTGCTTTAGTTGCTTGTATCACTATTGTTATTATCATATTAAATGTCAACTTCTGATTTTTCTATTGCATATCAAATATCATCTCCATCACTTAACGATATCAATCCTTTACCTTGTATCATGACGACCTTTATTGACAACCATTTCATTTTGGTCTCTCTCTTTACATAGTACAATTTCACAATTGAGTATCATATATAGGGGTAATAACAATACCTACTCAACAACATACGGGTAGACCGTACAATCTCATTTCTGGGAAAATAACACCCCGACACAGGTATACAATCGAGGTGTGTGTCTGACTATTTTCGTACAACCTGGTATATGATTTGTTATCATCGGTGCCATAATTACCTTCTCATTACGATTACATGATCTCCATATCTCCTTATTACTTATGGATTTTCATTGTTACATATAACACATGTCTCTTTATACCATTATTACCGTTGCCTTACCGTAGTCACATTTGGTGTGCAGCTGCATGGAACTCCTTGTACCCTTTACCGTATCCCTTTATATTATCATTTCAGTTGTCGATTTAGGCTACTTGCTGAGATTTTTCAATCTCACACTTGTTCTTTCCGTTCCAGGTAAAAAGTCAGTGGAATAGATTTGCATAAGACCATAGGCGTGAATGGCACAGGATTTATCAACACTGTGGCTTGCTATGTTTACTTCGATTATTGTTTCTTTTTAAATAAAAGGCTTTGGACCGGTCCAATGTGTCAAATTATTTATTCCCATTTGCTTCCGCTAGTGACATTGTTGCTATTAAATTATTTATTTGTTTGTGAACCACTTACAAATGATAAATTTTATTTTCTTTATATTTTATATCTTGTGTTTCTTTGATCGAGTACGATAACATTATACGTAGTACCATGTTTTCAATATGCGGGGTGCTACAACTACTAATTAACCGTACAACTGACTTGGTACTAAATGAATCGAGCAGAGAGGACCATGTGCATGATGCAGCAAAAAGCTAAGTCCAAGTAGTACATAAGTAGGATAAGTCCGGTTAACCCAATGGACTTCGGAGCAAGGGTGGAGACATGCTGCACTTGTTCGTGGTGGCGCTAGGGTCACGAGGCGAACATGGTGGAGGCGGCCGCTGGCCAGGCACGAGGCTGGAGGTTGGGCTGTGAGGTTAAAGTAGGGATGGTAATTTTCTCCGTGGATAATCCCTGTGGGGGGGCGGGAGCGGGAAAACTTCTCCCATGGGTACGGGGGGACGGAGCCCGTTAGTTGACGGAGCGGCGGTGGGGCCCAGGGGACCCGTCAAAAATTAGAAATGTATTATTTTATTTACATAATATAGATTTTTAATATAAGAATATGTATTCTTTTTTATACATTTGGACAAAATATGCATTTATACTTATGGTTTATGTTTTGAAGTTATATTTCTATAAAAAAGTATGTATAACATAATTAATAAAGCCACTTTAATATTTTTAAATATATATAAAATACCTTTTTTAATCCCCACAAGGGCTGGGGACGGGGGCGCGTTGCCCCTCGTCAGCTTCACGGGGGCGGGGCCCGGGGGGGGGGGGAGCTGCTCCCCATCCCGTCCCGTTCAGGGGCGGAGCCAGAAATTGGATATGGGGGGAGGCAAATGGACAACAAGTAGAGTAGAACCAATGAATCATGCCGGATTTACCGATCTAATAGGCAATAGTCACATATCAGACTATCAAAGTAATATGTTTCGCAAATTACAATGCAAAGAAAATTACATCTCTATTAACTTAAACTTAGCTCTACGACTACCAGCAAGATCATAGGCCTTAATAATATCATCATTACTAATCTTTGTGGCCAATTCCTTTTCAATATAAATTACCAAACAATCTCGTAGAAATCCATCTCCCATTGTACTTCGAAGTCGTGTCTTCGCAAGTTTCATAGCTGAAAAACATCTCTCGGTGGTTGCAGTTGAAACCGGAAGAGTTAAGACTAATCTTAACAACCTGTCCACCATAGGATAAGATGAATCTTTACGAGTCTTAACTAGTCCACTTGTTAGATCAGCAAGTGATGGTAATACACTTAGGTCTGGATGGTTGCATACATCAAGTTGAAAATGTGGCAATTGGCACTCTAATTGAGCTCTTTCTTGACTTGAGAAATCAGCAGGATAATATTTTTCCACTAGAGTGCATACATTTGCTATGTCGAAGGTGTCCAACCTTGGATCCAAAGAGGCACAAAGGCACAAAAGCTCTGTCGCTTGAGAACTGAATCGATCTTCTAGCTCAATCAATTGTTGATCAATTGCAACATTAAACACATCTACTTTGTAATGGTGAAAGGCTGTGGTGTTATCATTCTTGTTTCGAGATTTAGTCACATCAATGTACCTGCAAATTGGAAGAAATGATGTAACATTCATACTGAAAATCTGAAATAATTTGGGCAAAAGAACATACTTAGTCAGATCTGGAATATCAATCTCGTGCTTCTCGCAAAACAATTTGACCTCCTCAAGAAGAGGTTCCCAGCCATTATTTCGCAACTCACCAAGCAACACTTTTGTTGTAGAAACAGAATCCATCGCATTTAAGATATCAATGCTTTTCTTTTGGAGTGTTTGGCACAACACATCAGTGATCTTCATAATCTTTTCCATCAGGTGCAGAATAAACACAAAATCAAATGTGACAATGATTCGTAAGGCACCACTAGCATCTCCCCGAGAATACTTCGAAACTGAACGATCATTAGCAATGCTGCGTAGGACTGAAACTGTCGCACCAAACATCTTCTTTAAGCTCTGGATTGACTTGTAATGGGAACTCCATCTTGTGTCCCCTGACCTCTGTAGAGAGGACATCTGATTTGCCCCTCACCCTATGTCAAGCTCTCCCAATTCAATTTCACGAGCAATTTCCTCCGCTTGATTCGCTAGCAACTCATCATTGTGCTTAGGAGAAGCACTAACAACATTTATGATGAAATTTGCGTCCTGAAAAAAGTTGTGTACCTTATGTACCTCCCTCGATGCTGCTACAAGGGCCAATTGAAGCTGATGAGCCATGCAATGAATATAATATGCATAAGGGCACTCATTGAGAATTAGAGATTTCAATCCATTCCACTCCCCTCGCATGTTACTAGCCCCATCATAACCTTGACCTCTTATATCTTGTATACTCAAGTCATTTCCTACGAGGACAGCACAAATTGACTCTTCAAGTGTCAAAGCAGCAGTATCATGAACATGGATTAGGTCAAGGAAACGCTCCTGTATGAGTCCTTCCTTGCTAACAAATCGGAGGACTATCGCCATTTGCTCTTTTTTAGACTCATCTCAAGCTTCATCAACCATTATGCAAAACTTGCTACTACCAATTTCTTCTCTAATTGATTTCTGCACTTTTGAAGCAACTACGCTTAGAATTTCCTTTTGGACATCAGGTGAAGTGTACTTTGCATTTTTTGGAGCATTTTCTAACACAACCTCTTTAACCTCCTTATTATACGAAGCCAAAAGCTTGAGCATTTCAAAAAAATTACCCCTGTTTAAGGAACCAGGAGATTCATCATGGCCTCTAAAGGGACAACCTTGGAATGTCAACCACCTAAATATAGAAATAAAACAAGTTCAGATTAGATAGTGCATCACATATAACTCTGGTTGCAAAAACAAAAAAGATTGTGAGAAGTCATTCTTATTATTACCTAATGCAATCAATCGTAGTCGCAAGCCTTAGTCTTCCTGCTGCAACCATTATCTCTTTTTGTTTAACCATCACAGTGTCAATTTGAGCCATTGTGTTCTTAAGATTATTAAAACACCGAACTGAATAATTGTGAGCTGAGTTGGCATCCCCCATGTGTTTTAGAAGAGAACATTCATTTCCATCATTAACTTTCTTCTAGTTCTGAAACCCCTTGACTGTGAATGCATCTGATCCAGATTTTCCAATTGGCTTCTTGGAAAAAATAAAACATGGTAGACAATAAGCACGATTTGTGTGAGGTGAATATTCTAGCCAAGTAAATTGCTTGAACCAATTGCTTTGAAATCGGCGACGATGAGATAATTCACTGAGTGGGTACTCTGCTAACATAGGTTGATATGGGCCCTCTGAAATATAAAATCTTCGAGCTTCATCTTGTTGATCAACTGGCAATTCTAATATTTGAACGCGTTTACCAGGGTCTCTCTCAAATCTAGTAGCTACAATTGGTTGATGCTCGGCAGCCTCGGCTTCTAATGGTGCAGCAGCAACACTACTCTGATTATTAGGATTTTCCACATCATGTTCATTAGGAGTTTCCACTTCCACGTTAGCACTTGAACCAACAGGCTTAAAAAAACTATGAATTGTCTTTCTCTTCTTCATATCATCTAAAATTGTATGGGACAAATTCACAAATAACAAATTAATTTGGTATTTTGGTAATGGAAATATCAAATATGAAATGCCTAAGCCTAAAGGCTAAAGCCGAATGCCTCATTGGTCATTGCCTCACCGTATACTATAGAGATCATTGATGATTGATCAAATTACCTGGCTGACGGGGACGGGCGGACGGCGGACCGCGGACGGCGTCGGCGGACGCGGACGGACGGCTCCCGGTTGGCGTCGCTTCACCTCCTGGCTGGCTCCTTCTGATTTCTGAAATATGAAGCGGGCAAGCGGCGCCGTCCTGCTGCCGACTGGGCTAATTGGCAAATGGCAATTACTATTTACTAATTGAGCTGCACCTGCACGTTGGCTGCTGACTGCATCTAGTGGCCAGTGGGGGGGCTGGGCTGCTGGGCTGACGTTGGGGGGTGCCAGGCCCCTCCGGCCCCCCTCTCTTCGCCACTGGTCCCGTTGCCATCCCTAGGTTGGAGACGACACAGCTGGCCGAAAGGCATGGTGCGGTGGAGGAATGGCAGCGAGGAGGCAAATGGGATGGGATGAGGGAAAACTCTTTTGTTTTGAAAAAAATTCTCCTGACAGTGAAAGCAACGAATGGAATGAAATTTCATTATTTTGTTCCAAAATTCAGATGAAACATTCAAACACGTTTGAACTCTTTACCAAAATTTGGATGAAATTCGGCTAAAATTTGGATTGTATGTGTAGCTGGGTCCAAATTCAAATGATAATGAATGTATTTGACCGAATTGGTTTTATTTTAGAGGGTAATGAAATAGCTGAAAAAAATAAATTTTGGTGAAATTTCACTGAAATAATGAACCTGGATGGGGCTATGGAGGAACTACGTGAGCGGTAGTGTGGTAAAGATCCAAGGATTCAGCATTTTTTTAAATAAAAAATCAGTTTGGCGGTTGGATCCACGTCAGGGATAGGGGTTTCTAGAAGGTTACTCCTAAACCGCCAAAGATTCCAGTCGCATTTCAGACGGTTAAAGGTTTATTCATATCGACTTTTAATAATGTCTTTTATCTATGACTCATGAATAATAGTGGTTGATAAAAACAATTGATAAATAGTAGTGTATTATTTAAGAAAGACAGTGTAATGAAAGATATTATGACATACGGACCGTCATATGACTTACAGAATTGTTACATAATAAAATATGAAGTGCGTTATAATATGTAAAAGTGCAAAATTATGACTAATAAATAGTAATGGGTCATGTACTGTGCACAAGTCCAAGTGGCTAGTACATAAGGAGAGGATCCGATCAAATCCTTTCGAGCAAACATATATACCACAGGCGTGTCCGAGACTAGCATTGGAGAGCGACCGAGAGTGGACTGACTGCCTATCGATCGAGACATCCTACACCATGGAGTTTGCGCCTCAATCACTTGGTATGTGATAGACATAGGAGGTATCAGGAATGGGCGGGGCACACTAAAGAATCTGTACACCGAGCCTTCAGCCATGGAGGTAAGAAATCAAACCACCTCTAGGTCCTCTATCATGCATGTCAAAGGGCCCAAGCCAGGTTCATTTACGCTGGCTTGTTCCTTCGAGCAGCTAGGTTCCGACGTTCCCAAGCCAGCAAGCACGGTGAAGCTGGTGGCACTGCAGATCGAGGCCGTGTTTCCCGATGGCTGAGGCTGCTGTCGGCTGAGCCGTTAGCGTCGTCCTTTCGCATGGCGTTGCTCCCGCCGCGGCGGCGGTGTCCCATGTCGATCTCAACGAGCTTCCTGGGCTATGGTTGATGGTTGTCTTTTAAGAGTACAGGGCTTTACGATGTATGTTTATTAATTAATCGATGATGTTTTGAGTTTAAGCACAACATATATGTTTCCATATCAAACATGATCATTTTGTATGTCCGGTTAGTGCAGTATAAAAACAGGGGAAAAATATGAAACCTTTATTTCGGATCGGTTTTCCATCTGCCTTATTTATCAGTGAGTAGTAGTCGATCAGTGGTAGTTAGAGAAATACTCTTTTTAACTTCTACGGTTCAGCACTTCTCCCGGCTCTCGTGAAGTTCAAGCCAACAAGAACACAAAAGTGAAGGATGCAGCCGTACAGCCTGTTAGGAAACTGGGCCCATGGCCAAGAGTCCTGACATATTTGGGCACCCCACCGTAGACTATAAATAGAGAGCCATACCCCCCTCATTATGGACGCACGAAAGAAAAGCAATAAAGAAAGACCGGGAGTTCTCTCTACCTCTCTGTGTGTTCAATCTATTCTCTCTGTGATTCTGTGATTGATTCGTTCTTGTTCTAAGCAGAGAAATCGTTCGGACTGGTCGCCAGCGACGGTTTCTCAACACGTTATCAGCACGACTTCGCTCCGGTGAACGAGGTAATCATCGAAGCACAGATTGAATTTTCTAGATCGCTTTTGAATCTGTATTTTCTTTTCGCGTTCTAGATTGAAATTCTACGGTGCAAATCCGCCCTAAATCTACCGCGAGCAGACTTTAAGTCGCCGGCACAATGCCGATCGGTAGATTATGAAACGGGGTAGATGTTGATTGCACTGTAGAACGATGCAAATCCGCCCTAAATCTACCGCGAGCAGATTTGAAATCGCCGGCACAATGTCGACCGGTAGATTACGAAACGGGGTAGATGTTGATTGCATCATAGAAGTAGAAACGAAAATTATATGAATATGCATCTATTCTTTCTGTTCCGTTTTTGCATGACATCACACAGAAAGAAAACAAAGGGGCAATGCTACTGCACCCGCATGTGCACTAGAAGCCAGATCGGGAAATTTTGTATGATTTCACTTGATCCTGCATGATCACTGAACGAAGAAATTCTGCATCCTTTCCTGTTCAATTCTGCATGATCACAGCACAAGAAAACTGGTATCGTTTTGTTTGGTCATTGCACAGAGAAAAAAAACCCGCATGGGTGGCCCTGCATGGCCGCCACATGTGTGATGACCGATCACCGCCGGCCTGCAGCCGCCGGTCGACTGCCACATGGAGAAACGCCGGCCCAAAGCCAGCTACCAAGCCTCGCCGGCCAGCAGCCGCACGGCATCGCCCGCCCAGCGCCTGCATGCGCGAAGCCTCGGATGCCCGCATGCGCTGTGCGCTCGCTGCCGAACCGGCCCTGGCCGTAGCCCGTGCTCGCCCGACCGCATGCGATGGAACCGCCGCCGCCGCCGCCTCCATGCTTGCGCCCACCATGCATCCGCCTCCCGTCGCCTCGGCTTCCCGCGCGCGCGCCGCGCGCCGCCTCCGTCGCCTCGGCTTCCCAGCCGCGCCGCCGACGAGCGTCGCCTCCGCCCGCCCGGCCGCTGCGTGCGCCCCTCCGGCCGCCGTATGGCCTCCGGCCTCCGCCTGCCCGCTCGGCCCGCCCGCGCCGCCCGCACCGCCGCGGCTTCGGCGCCGCCCGGCTTCGGGCTTGCTGCGCGCCACCAGTGCCGTGCCGCGCGCGCCGCGCGGCGCGCTGCGCGCCCGCCCTTTGATCGGCCGCCGCCATGAGAAAACATGAGTAGGGGAACCCTACTCATGGAGTGAAAACCGGCCGGGTGGGCTAGGAGCCCAAATGGGCCCATATGGGCCAAATGCCAAGTGGGCCGGCAACGAAAAAAAAAAAGAAAAAACGGGGAGGGCTAGCCGGTGGGAGGATGTTGGTTGTTTTGCAGAAAAGCCCCCCGAAATCTTGTAATTGCGGAGAGAGCCCTAAAATTTGCATTCAGGTCCCGAATTTTGCAGAAAAGGCATCGTTGTTCCAAAAATTACGAATAAGCCCTGAAATTTACGAGCGGGTCCAGAATTTTTCAGAAAACCCCTCTGTAAATCAGAAAATTGTGCAGATTATTCTCTGAACTGAAAATTTGCGCAAAAACCCCCTGGAATTGCAGAATTTGCTGAAATTTCATATTTTAGCATAAAAGGGCCTCGGGAATCCGAATTTTGCATTATTTTTTGCATTTGAAACTTATTTATTTATGCCATTATTATTCTCTGTATTTTTTGTATTTATTTACTGTTTTTGGTTAATTGTAATTGTTTAAATTGCTTTTAATCACTGAAATTAGCAGTAAAATTATAGAAAATGCATAGAAAATTCTGTAACATTGCGAGAACCTTTTGTACCATTTATTTACCTGCAGTGAATTATTCCGTGCATGTCTACCAGCAGTAGACTTATACACATTTAAATGACTAGCATAACGAACTGGAAGTTCGAGGAGCTGGCTCAGCATGGCCAAAACTATCTGACATAGGCATCCGATGTCGAGATTGTGCTTGGAGCCAGGAAGCTCCGCGCGACTATTGGGATTGGCGGACTGAATGACGCCAACCCATGCCTAAAGAGAATGATCAGGCACTTCATTTTCACAGGCACCAATTCTGCCTCACTCTCAAGAATGAGTACATGGCAGAGAAGAGCGCGTTAGCACTCTAGACCGCACTTAAGAAGTAGGTTTGAGAGGCTAAAGTACACCATTCTTCCTCGAGAAGAGTAGGAGTGGATCAGATTAAGGTTTGCTGACTTAAAGACGGTCAGGGAAAACAATTCTGCCTTGCACAGGATTTGTACCCCAATACAGAAAATTGAGAAAATCCTTCCACCCCAATGCAGTATAATCCGCACACAATTATCGTCAAGACAGCTATGAGAAATATGTCGAATTGATTGATATGATGCAAGTTGCGGAAGCTCAGGACGAAGTTTTCCGCAAGAACTAAGTCACTCAGCCATCTGAGAGCTCCACTGGCCGTGAAGCCAACGCCGGAAGCAACAAGGTGCGAAAGCCCTTGATAGAGAAAAGGGGAAGGAAGGGTAAGACCGCAGCCCAGAAAGGAAAATCAGACGCTCCACATGAGAATAAGGCTAGCAAGCCAAAACGGGATGGCAAAGGGCAGCATGAAGCCCACTTTGCATCGGTTGAGGGGGAGAGTTCCGAGCAACTGCCCGCGTTAATGGAGGTTTAGACCATCCAGGCAGCAGCACCCCCTCTCGACCTAGAAGCAGCCAATGCCATAATTTCTCTTGAAGAGAATGTAAACCGAAAAATAGCGAGAAGAAGTCTAGTGCATCAATGCATTTAGACTTTAATTGTCATTTATTTTGTGTGGAAGAATATGTTAGAATTTGCATGGATGGTACTTAAGAATTGTTATTTTCTCGTGATGGTTGGATGATATTTGAAGAATTCATTCATTTATTCAGTTTATGATGGCATGATATGTTCTGATATTGGAGTATTTTATTTATGTGTTGATTGCCTTCTCATACATGTTAATAAATACCCTATATTAGAACATGTGTAGAGCCCTATGAAGGAAGTGTGCTTAGCTAGCAGCGGCACAACGCATATCATCTTAAGAGAGATTGAGCATTTTCAGTCGATTCGTAAGAGCACTAGCAGCCTTACGACAATCGCCAGAAGCGATGCATGTATAATTGGTTCGGGAAGAGCCACAATGGGCACAACTTTGGTCATTGAAGAAGCCTTATTGTACCCAGAATCGACTAGAACTCTCCTAAGTTTTAAGAATATTCGCACCAATGGTTTCCACGTTGAGACTAAAGAAGAGTACGGTAAGGAATACCTGCTCATTACGAAGCGCGAAGAGAATGGCAAAAGAATATTAGAAAAACTTTCTTCACTTGAAACTGGGCTATATTATACCATAATTAAAGCACCTGCAGCGTACACTGTTCTGAAAACAGTGTTTAGAAGCTCTGAACTCTTCTGTCTCTGGCATGACAGATTAGCCGAAGACATAAAAGAAGCAAGCCCCTACTTGGAGTCAGAATTTGAAATAAAAGATTTGGACAAGACCAAGTTTTGCTCAGGTTTGCAGCTTGAGCGTGTCCCTGAAGGAGTCTTGGTACATCAGCCGACCTACACCCAGAAGGTGCTTGAAAGGTTTGGCTTCGAGAAGGCATTTCCCTCGAAAGTACCGATGTTCGGTAGGTCTTTACAATAAGAAAAGGATCCTTTCCGACCTAGGGAAGAGGGGGAGGAAGTCCTGGGACTGGAATTCCCATACTTGAGTGCAGTGGGAGCACTCATGTATTTAGCAAACTGCACTAGATCGGACATTGCATTTGTCGTGAACCTCTTAGCAAGGTACAGTGCAGAGCCCACCAAAAGGCATTGGCAGGGCATAAAGGACATTTTCCGATACCTCCAAGGTAGCAAGGACCTCGGATTGTTCTACAGAAAGAATCAAGACCTGAACTTGATTGGCTATGCAGATGCTGGGTATCTGTCAGACCCGCATACCGCTAAGTCACAAACAGGCTATGTATTCCTGTGTGGTGGAACTGCAATTTCATGGAAATCGTCTAAGCAAAGCCTGGTAGCTACTTCGACGAACCACTCAGAAATTATAGCACTTTATGAAGCCGCACGAGAGTGCGCTTGGCTCCGCCGAATGGTTCACCACATCCAGCAGTCATGTGGGATGAACATTGTGCAAACCCCCACAATTATCCATGAAGATAATGCAGCTTGCGTTGCACAAGTGCAGACGGACTATGTAAGCATATCAACCCCAAGTTCCTCTATGCTCATGAATTGCAAAGATGGACAAGATTAGAGTACTGCGCACTAAGACTTGTTCACTAAGTCACTCCTCGCATCTAGCTTTGAAAGGTGCGTGTGAGGGATTGAAATGATGAGACTTAGAAAAGTGCAGAATTCAGGGGGAGAATTCTCTCAAGCCCGTTATTAAATCTTGATCATGAAGATTAAGTACCCAAAGAAATAAAGTCCTGAAGACCAAATGCAATTGGGTGAATTGTACTCTTTTTTCCTTGACGAGTTTTCCATGAAGTTTCTCGACCAAGGTTTTTAATGAGGCAATTCGTGCATCGCAACATCACATGTATCATGTACTCTTTCTCCAAATTTTTCCCACTGGGTTTTATGGAGTTTTGACGAGACATGAGCATGTTGGGTGAGTGCCCAAGGGGGAGTGTTAGGAAACTGGGCCCATGGCCAAGAGTCCTGACATATTTGGGCACCCCACCGTAGACTATAAATAGAGAGCCATACCCCCCTCATTATGGACGCATGAAAGAAAAGCAATAAAGAAAGACCGGGAGTTCTCTCTACCTCTCTGTGTGTTCAATCTATTCTCTCTGTGATTCTGTGATTGATTCGTTCTCGTTCTAAGCAGAGAAATCGTTCGGACTGGTCGCCAGCGACGGTTTCTCAACACAGCCAACTTGCCTATAATTAAGCGACCAAACAACCCTTCATATACACCATGAACATTGGAATTTAACGATATGCAATGAACAATAGTTTAATCATCAGTAACATTATCTTGTTTTTCAAATATATATACTCCATTCTCTTTTATCTGTTATCATGAAATGCATGCATTCAACCTTTTGAAACTTTGTCCATTCATATACATAAAAATATTTAGATTTCTTATATGAAAATTAGATTGTTAGATTTTTATCAAAAGTACTAACATATCATTATATTTCAAATATCTTTTTTCTAACATATATATAATTAGAAAAAATTAATGATCAAAGACATGTATTAGAGTCATGTCAATGTCCAAAACTAAAAATAAAAGAGAACAGAGTACGATGGAGGAGGGGACTGTTGGGATGGCTTCATCTATGCCCCAAAGATAGGTGAGACTCTAAGGGGTGTTTAGGACTGCTCCACAAACTCTGCTCCACGAATTCTACCGTGGAGCAGCTCCACAAAAAACCTAGAGTTTGTGGAGCACCCATTTAGGTGCTCTCACAACTCCACCTTTTTTTTCTCGAACAGAGTGCGTAGAGCTGAATCTGTTTGGCTAAAAAACATAGAGTGGAGCTGAAAAACGTGGAGTGGAGCATTCCCAAACACCCCCTTAGAAGACATCACGGTGAAAAGTACACATTACTTGAAGAATGCAAGCGTACAGGTAGAAAAGTACACAGTACTTGAAGAATGCGAGTGTACAGTTGTACACATATCTTGTGCCGTAAAAGTAAGTAAATGCATTTCAACAACTTGGCCTTGGTATGGCCATAAGACAGGTGTAGGATAGTAGAGCAATCGAACTGAGCCTTCCCTTTCAGAGGAAAATTAAAAAGGAGAGGCATGTTATGGACTATGAGATCATGTGTACGTCATTCCATGATTTGTGCTAAATATTTGACTTTGTTGTATAAGAGTTGCCATAGTTTGAGTTTGATTTTAAGTATTTGAAATTTTCAACACTGCTATCAGGTTGTGAGCAGATAGACTGGTTTTGGGTTGGTGGTCAAACCGGTTTTAGGTTGGCGGTCAGACTAGTTGTACTTTTTGGCTACAGTGGTATAAGTCATTCAATTTGGTCAGTGGTTGATGTTCGACCCGAAATCGATCAGTCATAAGGAGTTACGGATGGTCACAAGCTGGTCGTATATGATCATAGCCTAGTCTAGATGAATTATGACCAGTTGTAAAGGTACCTCCTGGTCGTGATCAATTTGAGCTGGTCAGAAATAGTTTCAAGGTGGTCGTGAATATCTTCGACCTAGTTGGTGGTGTTGATAAGGCTGGATGGATTGATGTCTCTAGGTGTGTTTGGGGTCAAGTGAGTGTGGTTAGACTGGCTTTTGGTTGGCGGTCTGACCGGCCAGTGAAGAAATAAGAAAATAATGGTTGAGGGGCAATTTGGTAAATTGTTTAATATGAAAATGGTGGCATTTTGCAAAATCGCGGTGATGGCCTAAATAGACTAGATCAGAAATGGAGGGTAAGCATGGTGTATTTGAGCTAATAGATCCTACGTGTAAACTGGTGCTTTGAAAAGCATGTCGGGTGTGTGAGTGAAAAACCGTTATGTTGTTGGGTTTTTGAGTTTTCTGAAAGGCTTATTAGATAGTGTCCATTAGATGGTTGGTGTTAGGGTTCAAATTGTAGGTGGGGAGCTCTACTATAAAAAGGAGAGGAAGGGAGGTGTGTCTCCTAATCAACTCTAGAGAGAGAGAGACATAAATCTAGAGAGAGAGAGTTCAGAGCATTTTTGTGTGTTGCCCCAATGGCTTTATCGGGCCTCGTTTTTTTGGTTTCTCTATAGTAAAGTACTTTTCCACAATAACTTGCTTTCAAATGGAATATCTTTTCAAGGGGATCTACAAATGGATTGTAGTAGATACTGTAATAACTTCATCTATATCAGCTAAAACCGCACGCGAATTTCTCTTACTCTATACTCCCTCTCACAGCCTCTCTATCAGATGTTACTATTCATCAATCGAAGCAAAAAACCACCATCCGCGGCCTAAAAGAACAGGCCCATCCTCCCAAGGGAGTGGTTTGTGCACAAGGTTGATTTTGTGTATTTCTTGATTTGCCTTAGTTTTTCTCTATGTATCAATATAAACCTTCATATATAAGTATCAATATAACCCCAGTTCGTCCAAGTGCTCATGCACAAGTTTGATTTCGTGTACTTCTTGATTTGCCTTAGTTTTTGCCCTTTTCCTTCTCTTTGCTTGTTCCCAAGGATGTGTAAGAAGTGGTACAAGCTTTAGGAGCACAGATCCATCCAACAAGGGGGCTTGTAAGGCAAGCTCCTAAAGGTGTCCAATTTTGTGTTTGTTTGGGTGTTTGCTGTTCTTAGGTGTAGCGCTCCGATTTTTAGAAGGGGCCACACAAAAAAGGGGCAAAACCAATCTACACTATTTCACTCTCTCTCTCTCTCTTATCTAGGGGCCTCACCCTTTTCTCTGTACGCTCATATCTCTATTCTTCCCTCAACAGGTAAAAACCAATCTACAACTATTTCTCTCTCTTTCTCTCTCTCTCTCTCTCTTTTTGAGGGGCTGGCCCAGGGCCTTGGCCAGCGGAGGTAGTACAATCAGTGGTGGCGGCGACAAGGCCGGTGACCGGTGGAGGAGGCGGCGTGGTCGGCCGAGGAACCGCTCATGGCCATTGTAGCCAAGCGGCATCGGGCAACACGGGGCCAAGTAGCCAGGGGTAGCGCAACTGGAGGTGGCGCGGCCGGCCAAGGGGTGGCACGTGGGCGACATGGCCGGAGGCGGCACAGCCAGAGGCGGTTGGTGTTGCTAAGAGGTCATGGTGCATTGGTCACACACCAGGTAGGTCGGGTATGGCCAAACTCATATTCATGTGGGGGTTTTTGCTGATTCACACAGTGGGATGTTGTTCGCTTGACCAAACGTTGTTCGCTCTGCCGAACGGTGAATCACACAATGAAATCTGTAACAACCCTGATTTTTTGTCAAAAATAAATAAATGAATAAATAATATTAAAAACAAAATTAAAATTAAAATAAGTATTTTTATTGCCTAAGTTTTATTTTTGGTTTTGCCCCGGATTTCTGTTTTTGAAAAAGGTTGGATTTGAAAAGTATTTTAAGTAAAACCTAAAAATACTATTAAATAAAAGGATACTTTGATTTTCTATGAAAATCCTATGTCAAATTAATTATTTTGATTTTGTCTTTTATTTGGTTTTCTGATTTTTTCTAGAGTTTAAAACCTATTTTGAAATTAAAATATATTTTGAGTATGCAATTAAATACCGACTTGTTTATTAAGTCCAAAACATTTCTATAAAACTTCTGTGAATTTTTCTAGAATTTTTGGAAGTTATTTCATATTTTTCTAAGCTATATTGAATTTCCTAGGCTTTTCTGAAAAATCCAAAATCAGGAAATAAAAATTTAATCCCTCCCCTCCCCTCTCGGGCCGACAAGTGGCCGGCTCCGATCCGCCCACGTCACCTCTCCCCGGCCCATCCCCACCGCTCGCTCCATCCCGCCTCTCTCTTTCCCCCGCTCACCACGTGTCTGGCCCAGATCGGCCGCGCACACCGCCCGGTCCATCTCCCACCGCCCGCCTCCCCCTCTGCGCCAGCCACCCGATCTCCCTCTCCCCTACGTGGCGCAATCTCAGCCGCCTGAACCCCCGCTCCTCTCCTCTCTCTCTCTCTCTCCTTCTCTCCCGGCCCCATCTGTCAGTCGCTCCTCTCCTCCTCTCTCGCTGCGCCGCGGGCTCGGCCTGTTAGGCGCGTCTTCCTCCCCACGCCCCTTCTTCCTCCCGCAACCGCCCCGAGGTCACCTCCATCCTTCTCGGTCGCGCGCTGCCCACTTCCCCACTCCCCCATCTCCTTCCTCCCCCGCACGTCGTGTGCCCACCTTCCCCATCTCCGTGCTGAAGTCTCGCGCCCCCCATTTCTCCCGTAACCATCGCCACGCCCGCGCCTACTCCGGCGATGAATCACTGCCGGCCTACCCCTCCTCGAGCCTATTTAAACCCCTCATCGGCTTCCCCGGTCCTCACTGCACCTCGCTCCGTCCCCTTTCTCCCTTCTTGAGCTCCCCATCGCCCTCATGCCGTGTGCCCTTGCCGCCGCCACCATCAAGTCCGGCGAGAAATCGCCGCCGCCTCGGACCTCCCTAGGCCCCACCGCTGCCTCCGCGAGCTTCACCGTGCCCGTGCGCTCCTCGGCCCCCCGTTGGCCGTGCCCCTTCGCCACCGGAGCGCCGTCCCCGCCGCCGCCGGCCCGTCTCCGGCCACCCACGGTAATCCCCGCACCATTCCCCGAGTTCCCCGTAGCTCCATCTCCCTCCTCCGCCCCTCGCCGCTGGCTGCCAGTCACCGGAGTGCTGGCGAGCACGCCGTCCCCGAGTGCCTCTCGGCGGCTCCGCCCGTCGCCACCGCCGTGCGCATGGCGACTACGTGGTGCCACGCCAAGCCTGACTCGACGCCACCTCGGAGCCGTCCCACCCCATGCCACCTCAGCGCTCCATGTGGTCCATGGACCCGGTCCATAGACCCGGGCCCACGTGTCAACCTATTGTCCGAAAAATTCCCCAGGGCTGATGCCATAAATCCCATTTTTCAGTGGAAAAATAAATCAGCCAAAAAATAAAATCCCTGCTGATGTCATAATTCCAGATTTTCCTTTAGAAAAATAATGAGTAAAGTCCATTACCGGTCCTTAAACTTTTTATGTTGTGTCATCCCGGTCTATAAACTTTTAAAGTATGTCATCCCGGTCCTTAAACTTTCAAAGTGTGGCAATTTCTTTTGAAAGTCTATGGACCGGGATGACACAGCATAAAAAGTTCACTGCTACAACTACATAGGATATTGCCACACTTGTTAATTCCGCCATTGACATTGAATTTCCCCGATACCTTGTCACCCTAGATTAAAACTCTAGTTGGTACAATAGTATGGCTAGAGACTTTATAGATAGCAAATGCTTAGTTTTCTTATAAACAATTATGGGTTGGGATACCTTTCACATAAAATGATGAGCTTTTCAACATGAAATGATAGGTTTCTTGAATGTATTCCTGATTTCGGCGAGTCAAGAAGGATTATAAAATTATTTCAAAACAAAATATAAAAACTGGTTTAGACTTAGACAATTGGTTAGTTAGTGGGTGCAGGCATGCCCTGTTGTTCGTAGACGCAGAGTTGATTGTCGGGCACGAGGGTATGTGGTTGGGCCTAAGTCAGTTAAGGACCGGTCTATGAGTTACTGTTGCAAAGCCCTATCGTACTACCACATGGTTGGTATGGGACAACCCTGGCTAAATAATTTGCGAAGTCCCAACCTGAGTCAAGTTGTAGGTTGAAAGTGAGCGTGGTTGGTGCCATGAAAAGTCTCACTTGAGTGAGCGTGGTTAAGCCATGTGAAGTCTCACTTAGGCTCAAGTGGGGGTCCCGGTCTGGTGGATTCCTTACTGGGCTGAAACCTTAGAGTTGGATTGGCCAAGTTGAAGGTTTTGCATTGTAAAGGCTTGTCATGGTCTCCTCGCCGCACACCAAAGAAAATGTGTTAATCGTGTGGCAATATGGGATGATCATGTCTTGTGGGTAAAGCTATACAACCTCTGAGAGTGTATAATCTATCCTGGATAGCCGTGCCCACGGTCATGGGCATGCTAAGTAAAAGTTTTTCATGGATTAGACTTTATTTTTCAAAAATGATTTCGAAAACCTTATGGATGGATGGAATCTATGAGAGATTGAAAACGTGTGGATGGATGGAATCCACACGAGTTTTTGGTAAGCTTGTGGATGGATGGAATCCACGAGTGTTTGGAAACGTGTGGATGGATGGAATCCATACGAGACCCTTTTGGAAAAGATGGTATGGGTGGGATGCCCGTGGATAGGTTGGTGTTTGGTTGGCTCCTGCACTGACGGTATTATTTTTGATTACAAGTATTGTTTTTTAACTTACTATATTAAATTCAGCAATTTCAATCAATCTACTGTATTTCTTTAAATGTTGTTTTATGCAAACTAACCATATAAGCCTTCCATTGAAGCCTTTATCATTATGTAGCATTTCTCCGTGTGATTTGCGGAGTACAAGTTTGTACTCACCTTGCAATCTCCATACAAAGAAAGATGTCGTCGACTACGATGAAGGTCTAGACGAGTAGGCCGCGTCTTACTGCCGTTTGCCTGTGGGTAGGCTTGGGCTTCACTTCTTTTCAGTTTGCTTCCGCAATTATTTGCTTTATTTATCTTTGCCAATGGGCGTTGATGTAAGACTTGGCCATAAGACCGTACTCTTTTATTTAATATAGTTGGTCATTTGTGCTTGATATGTATATTTGTTGTACTGTGTGCACTAGCTGATCCTGGACTAGTGCGATTTACACAGAGGATCCAGGAGTTGTTACTCCGGGTTCCGACAAAATCTCAGTGAACGTGATTCCTTTCGGACGAACGATCTCTTCCTGTCCTTCCACAATTTATCGTAACTTTCATCTGATCCACTTTCGTTTTACCGTGTAGGTTCACACGCAGCTGTTGAAGGAGCGTTCAGGCAATTGCGCATTTTGGATCCTTGGTGCAGCGGTTTCGTTGAGCGTGCTCAAGGCAAGTATCTTGCGGCCATAACCTCTCTGTTTTGCACATTACCTGTTCCATGATTAAGTGTCACCTATACCTTTGTGCTCAATTATTACATTGTGAGCTATGTTAAAATACCCATTTAAAATAACTCCTAGATCACTATCACCATGGTATCATCTCTCATCGTCTCATATCGGAAATTATGTTTTCCTTTCTCAACCTTAGCAACATTTTCACTCACCGCAACCTTATCCGGACTTATCCTTAGTTACTCCAATCTCTTATCATATTAACTGTTAATAACATAATTGTTACCTGGTCTAGGGTTACCCTCATATAGGGGAGAATACCACCCACCTGGTAACGTGTAGGGGACGTACACTTTTGTTACTAAGGATATTACACCCCATCTACGGTTATACAGTCGAGGACAAGGTTGTGCCTGCCTACTCTCGTATAATCGGGTATGTGGGAAGTAATCACCAGTGCCATTGTCATAAATTGCTAAATAACAATTATCCATGTTGATAATATAACGGTTACCTGGTCTGGGGTCATCCACATAAAGGGGAGATTATTACCCACCTAGTAACGTACAGGAGGCCGTACACTTTCGTTACTTAGGATATTATACCCCGTCGGTGATTATACAGTTGAGGACAGTGACGTACCTGACTATTCTTTTATAACCGAGTATATGGGAAGTGATCGCCGGTGCCATTGTCATAACTTGCTAAATAACAATTATCTTTAATTCCGCTGTTCCTATCACCTCTATCTTTGAAATTTATCAGTGTTTTCGATAATCTCATTTCGTTGTATTTAACCTGTGTCAATTGCTTACTTACATTACTTGTCCTTTTCTCACCATATTGTGACTGTTGTTGGGTACTTACTGAGATTTCCAAATCTCATGCTTGCTTTTTTCATTCTCAGGTAAAAGGTCAGTGGAGTGATAACAATATGCACGGGTGGGAGCACTCGAGTTTTCAGCAACGTGGCTTGCCACTATTTATGTCATTTTATTTATTCTTTATTTGGTTAGAAGTGGACCGGTCTCATATTTCAAACATTACTTTCTACTTTAGTTGGCTCTATAATAAAGTTCCTTTTAAGTTTTAATTCTCTTGCAATTTATATTGTTGTTTTTATTATTTATTGTTTACTTTGGCGATAACGTTTTATAGTAGTATCTCATATTGATATGTGGGGTAATACATTAGGTATGCTATGACGTGTGGGGGTTGATCTAAGATTATCTAGCTCAGCCTTTACCAACAACAAGTTCTAGGCTAAGTTTGGTTCTTGACAGGTTTTGGTTCTCCACGGGTTTGGAAAGAAAAGGTTGAATCTTGGAATATGTTCTTGAGGTTGTATAGAATCTTTGTTTTAAGCTTGAGATTTAGAACTGTGGTTTGAAAGGTGGACTTTTGGAGGCTTTATTCAACGTGAGGGTGAGGTCGTATATCACTTTATATACATGGCTATCTTTTCATTACAATCTTGGAGTGATCTTTTTGCCTACTTACATTGAGCAAATACTACCGTATACAAAGCTGGGGGGAGTTCCCCGTCGCTCGCCCCTGCCACGTCGCCCGCGGCGCGCCGTCGCCCGCCGCGTGTCCGCGGGAATCTTGGTACGGCCGGGTGAGCTTTTTTGCGGTAAAGTCCCTGCACTTTCCGGTAATTGCGTTTACGTCCCTGGTTCTCACAGAAAGGTCCCTGGATTCTTGCAGAAAAAACCCTACACATTTTTTTGCTGGGTAGCAGCCCGCGGTTTTATGTAATTACGAACAGGCCCTTATTCCTTCCGAAAAGGCCCTTGATTTTTTGCGGAAAACCCCCCGCGCTCTCCTTTTATTGCGAAAAGACCCTTGATTTTTCCTAGGAAAACCCCACGCTTTCTTTTTTCTACGAATTTTCGCCTCTTTTGCTTCGGTTCACATAATGGCGTGGCGTGGCGCCACGCCTACGTAGCTAGTACATACATAGCCGCAGATTCAGAAAAAAAATGCAGATTCGCAGAAAATAAAAAAGACATACATATAGCTGGATATTGGATAGCTAGCGGACACAGGCATGCAACGAAAAGCACTTAAAGCATGGCCTGCTTCGCAGGCTGCGGGTGAAGTGGGCTGACTACTGGGCCGTACGAGGCTTGACGAGCTTGGCTGTTGGGCCGAGCAGTAGGGTAGGGCTGACCACCGGCCCATGAGTAGCATTGTCGTCCGAAGTGATTCATGGAGAATGTTCCGGGTTGCTGCTTTTGAATTTGGTGGGGGAAATGAATTGGGCAGACATTGCATGTTCGGATAGGTAAAATAAATGTTCTATGTATTTGGTTTTAATATTTCAACAATTCATTAGCGATGTTGCACACATTAAGTTCTATGTTCCATGTGTTTTGTTTTAATGCAAGAAATTATTGATGATTTTCCAACAATTCATCGACGATGTTCTAATGGTAGAGCAAGATCAATTGCCTAGTTGGGAGGCAAATTAAGACAAATAGCTGAACGAAAATAAAAAATAATAGAAAAATAGTGAACAAAAAATAAAACATGACGAACAAAAAACAGACCTAATACAACGTTTGGGGGAACAAAGCTGCAACTAAACGAAAAGAAAAAAGAATAAATCAAAACTGTTAGGCAGCCAATCCTTACATACTATTGCTGGTCACATATTACCTGAATCAAAAGAAAATGCACGTACAATTGTTAGGAGGCATCGGGAGCGTACGACATGCAGCATGAGCAGAGCCTACTTCACACAGTTCACACAAGGAATTGCATGGCGGATGCACCGAATTGAGCAGTTTGCAGAAAAAGCAGTAAATCATGTGAGACAAAGGCGATCAAGCTTTCACCATGCGAAGATTGCCGCTAGGCATGCAATTTATGTACGATGTTATCTCTACGAACTAACTAGCTAGGACCAGTGTTCTCATGCATCCATCAGTTGTATTGCTAGTGCACAAAGATTTGTGTTTTTATGGGGGTTCCCTCTGGCTCGTTGTGCAATAAGAAAGGGAACTGAAAATGGAGGAAAAATGCATTTACTGTAAATGATAACATGACATCATGGATGCATTTGCTAGGATCAATTAAGCAAGTGTCAACAAGAAAACTAAATAATTGATCAACATGTGAAAGCAGAGGACTATGGGCTACTTGAATGCGTGCATCTGGGCAAATCTTGTGCATTGAAGGCTCCTGAAGCTTTGCAGATGATATAAGAGTGTAGGTCATTAGGTAAAGACAAGGTAGCTCCCATGACTATGAGTGGAGCTTTGCAGATGGTATATAGTTGTCTCCTACTACCTCGAGCCAAAATAAAGAAATTGAAACTTCAGCCATAGTTGAAGATTGGGAGGGTAAAACTGTTCAATGTGTGTCACCATGTGCTATCTTATGGCAAATGCATGGCAGAAAGATTGGATTGCTCTACGGAGATCATGTGCACTAAGGCTTTGTTTCAAATAGCTTCTGGTTTTTAGCTTTTAGAAGTTGATTTTTGAATATAATGGCTTCTTAAACGGAGTTATTGTAGGAACCGTTTTGAATGAAATGGCTTCTCAACCTGACTGTCCTTTACTCCCTTAATCTCTCTCGCAATAAACCGAAAGACAGAACACTTTTTATCAGGACTTGGATGCACCCCGAATGCAGAGTCGAACGGATCATGAGGCAGTTCGATATATATGTATGTCCCCTTGGGCAGCAATTTATACATGTAGTTGTTCGTCGTGGCAAGGACTGCACGCATGTACGTATATACTGATCAATGTGCGCGCGTGCGTATATGAGGATGATCTCAGTTTGGTACAATTCTTGAAGTGATCTGGTTACTTACTTGGATTGAGCAAATACGTATATCGATGCTTAATTACCATTCAAACACAGAGGCGACTAACTGTTCTTGGTGAATGAGTGGCTGAGATCAACAACTTGCATGCAGTTCTCATGTCGATATTTGGTGGGTGCGGTGCAAGTGCAAGTGCAATGCAAGCATGGGCTGCTCGGTTCTATCCATCTAATCGACTAATCCTAACAAATGCGGCAACAGTCAAGCTCCAAGCCATTATTAAGTTACATTATTTAGGGGATGAAGCGATTGATTAGGGTAACAGACGACAGACGTTGCCTCAATTTATCCCTTTCTTGATGTTTGAAACGATAGTGCTACGTGCAATCTCCTCTGTCTGTCTATGTGTGTGAAGCCAGCCGACATTGTTAATGTTAAGTTTGACGCATGCATGACTTGTTTGCTAATGGCCACCGTAATCAGTGGCGGATCCAGGAAAAATTTTAGGAGGGGCTGAACAAAAGCGATACAGCGACATAACTCCACTATACCCCTCCTACACCATACATCCATAGCTAAAAATTTATGGGGGAGCTCCAAGGGTCCGGTAACGATAGGGGGCTCGGGAACCCCCCCGCCCCACCGCTGGATCCGCCCCTGACCGTAATCCTGGTTTGGTGGCCAAGAAGAAAAATGTGGAAATCCTTGGTTTGCTTATAGTGAGCTTGAACTTACATTACCGGATGGAGAAGAATACTATAAATCAAATATGAGTTACGAAGAATTTACTATAAATCAAATACGAGTTACAAAGAATTTACTATAAATCAAATACGAGTTACGAAGTATTTACTATAAATCAAATACGAGTTACGAAGAATTTACTATAAATCAAATACGAGTTACGAATAATTAACATGCTGCTAAATGATCTGAGCACAGAGGACTATGTGCAGTTGTGCACGATGCAGCAAAAAGCTTTAGTAGTACATACATGTAAAGAATGGGTCTGCTCAGTTTTATATATATATATATATATATATATATATATATATATATATATATATATATATATATATATATATATATATATATATATATGTTATGAATATTGTGTGTATTGATATGAGACCCAAAGGGTCATATATATAGGAGAGTACAAGAGAGATATAAGGAAACAAATAAGAGTCCTATTCTATCTCTAATACCCTTAACACCCCCCCACAAATGCAAGGCATATACAATAGCATTGCATTTGAAAAAAGGTTAATACTAAAACAAGAAATATCCGACATCTGAGTCCTGATAAAGTCGTCGTTGCGTGCAGTCGTTGAATAAACTGTCAAATCAAGCCGAAGAGGAATAGATAGAAGCATGACGGCGCAGATCGAAGCCTGAGACAGTTTATTCAACGACTGCACGCAACGACGACTTTATCACGACTCGGATGTCGGATATTTCTTGTTTTAGTATTAACCTTTTTTCAAATGCAATGCTATTGTATACGCCTTGCATTTGTGGGGGGTGTTAAGGGTATTAGAGATAGAATAGGACTCTTAACAAAAAATATCCAACATCCGAGTCGTCGTTGCGTGCAGTCGTCGAATAAACTGTCAAATCAAGCCGAAGAGGAATAGATAGAAGCATGACGGCACAGATCGAAGCCTGAGACGGCAGCGGCGCAGTGCACAAGAAGCGCAAGGAGGCGCAGTGCAGAAGAAGCGCGGCGGCGCAATGCACAAGAAGCGTAACGGAGGCGCGGTGCAAAAGAAACGCGGCGACGCAATGCACAATAAGCGCAACGGAGGCGCGGTGCAGAAGAAGCGCGGCGGCCTCATAGAGACTTCTACAATCTGCAGTGGCTCAAGGAAAAGAGCAGCGGCTGCTGCCAAGCAAAAGAGAATTCCTACACTTCTATGGCTGACAATAAATTTGTGGACTCGCACGGCTTGAGCGAACTAAAAATTAAAGACTACGGATTTAGATGGACGCAGCGAAAAACTTACGAGAAAAACAAAAAACTCGAAGACTGACTGAGGAAATCGGGAGCAGAAAATCCCACTCCCTCAAAACCCCTTCTCTCTCTCTCAAAACCCCCTCCCCTCAAAACCTGCCTCCTCCCGGCTGTCTCTCGAGCACAGAGAGAAGAGGAGCGGCCGGGAGCCCCTTCTCTCCATCTCTCCCGTCGCCCCCTCACTTCCTCCGTCTCTCCCTCGCCTCGCCTCCACTCCTCGCGACCTCACCTCCACTCACGACCTCGGCGGTGACCAGAGAGAGGCCGCGCCGCCCGGCGAGAGACACGGCGGAGGAGGCGCCGCGGCAAGGAGGGCGCTGGATCCGGCGGCGGGGAGCCCGGATCCGGTGCGGGTGATCCCGGAGAAGGCACTGGCGACGGCGCGATGGCTCCGAGGCGACTTCGGGCGGCGGAGACTACCGGAAGTCGGCGGAGAGAGCCAGATGCGGCGGCGGCTTCGGACAAGAGGCGAGCGGCAGCGGCGAAAGATCCCGGCGACGAAAGCCAGATCTGACGGCGGTCCTGCGATAGCCCGGTGACGATCCGGTGGATGGCGGGCGGATCTAGGCAGCGGCGAGGTCGATCCGTGCGGCGACGGCCGGATCTGGAGGCCCGAGCCCAGATCCCTGGCTGTAGAGGGCTCCTCGAGGCTGGGCAAGGCGAGATCCGGGGCGGTGGCGACCGTAGAGGTAGCGACCACGGGAGAACGCGACGACGAGTTGACGCAGAGGCGCGTGAGAGCCCGAGGAGGTTCGGCGACCCGAGGACGACGGCTGACGTCGGCGAAGGAGGACGCGCACAGGCGGTCAAGAACAGCCGAGCCGACTGTAGATGAGGTGGCCGCCCCCAGGGGTAGAGATGATCCTCCCGGGGGCAGCAGATGCGGAAGATGTAGATTGAGGTTAGGGTTTTAACCTAAGCTCTGATACCATGTTATGAATATTGTGTGTATTGATATGAGACCCAAAGGGTCATATATATAGGAGAGTACAAGAGAGATATAAGGAAACAAATAAGAGTCCTATTCTATCTCTAATACCCTTAACAATATATATATATATATATATATATATATATATATATATATGCATTTTAGAGACCAACATTAAAGGGTAACCGAGTGCCCATCGAGATATGGTGTAGGTGTAAGACAGAGAGAGAGAGAGCAGTGTGTAACAACAGTACAAAATGGATATTTATCCTTCGTCAAATCACTTTGTACATGCTATAGGGATAGGAGGCATCAGGAACGCGCAGGGCACAATCTCGCGGTCCGAGGTAAGAAATAAGACCACCTCTAGGCTCTAGTATACGCGTATTGCAGTTCAGGAGGAAGAATCACATGCTGAATCGTTTACACTGGAGCTAGCCTTTTGGCTTAAGCAATTTATAAGCGATTTATTTTTAAGCTAAGTCAACCTGTTTGGTAATCTAGCTTTTTCTTAGATTGACTTATTGGCTTCAATGATGAATATCTGATATACACTTTTACAAATGAGCTAAGAAGTGTTTCGATCATCTATTTCAAACACACAATAATTACCGGATTAACACCATTTTTTCAGGGCCTGTTCTTTACAGCTTTCGACTTGCAGTTTTTGACTTTTCTACAATAGCTAGCTTTCAAACGAAGTGTATTTTTAAGATGGGGTCTACTAGTTAATTATAGTACACACTGTAGCGACTTCATTTATATCGGTAAAAAACACACATGAGTTTCTGTTACTCTATAATCTCTCTCATGAACAACCCAAAAGTCACAAGTAGCAGCCAAAAGTCATAAGCCGCAACCATAAAGAATAGGCCCTGCTGCATACTACAAGAACATTATCATGATTCCCATGTGCACCACGGCCACAACCGAAAAAAGATGAGACAACTGAAATTCTACTGTAGCTACGGTTCCACACTAGAATAACCAGTCACAAATTCTTGCAACCAAATTCATAGATCACAGTTCATTCTTGCAGCCAAATTATTGAATCAGATGGTAATTGAACACAATTATTTTCTCAAGAAAAACCCTCATCTAAATAACAAGAGATGCTTCTAAATATATCATACAGAGATCTCAAATATGAATCAATTAACAACCCATTAGCATCAACCATTCGGAGCTCTGAAATCTGGATAAATTAACAACCAATTAACAACAATTTGAGAAGGACAATAAACATTTTTCTGGTACTACTAGTACTGGTTAATTGGAACATTAGCAATATATTAGTTAACATTAACACTAAGAATCAATCACTCATGTTGATCTGAACATACAGAAATTGTACCAGAAGTTCCACACATAAGCTTTCATAGAAATCGGACAAGATTATGTTGAGATCGTCGATGGTGTGGACAACGGTGGCTTGATCATCGGGGCGGCGGTTCCACTTGGCTGCTGACGCCAGATCAGTAGAGCAGCGCCGTGGCTAGAGGTCATGGCAGTTGGTGGAGGGCATGACGGCGTTGGTGGAGGAGGGCAGTGGCATCGGGCGGACGGCGGATGAACTTCTCAATGTGATCTTTAACTTTTTTGGTTATGGCCTGAGCTTTTCCTCTGTTATGTTTTTTTTAGAAAATGGAAAAATTCCGGCCTCTGCAACCGCACACAGTTTTCCTCTGTTATGTGATCGGGTGGTTGTAGTCAGCTAGCTTGGACCTTTGCTGGTCTTTCTTTATGTAAAGGCAGTAAAGCATAAGTACTGAAGTACATTTCACAGGTATAGTAGCACAGTGTATATCAGACTTTAAAGCAAAATCCTCGGCACTTGTTTGATTATTCTAAAAGATAAGAGATATATTTCTTTGGTTATCTTAGCGAGCTTGAACAGCAGCTCAAAACTCCACTCCGTTACAAAGTACAAACCTCAGTCCTACCAAACTAGTCAGTGCATAACTGCACATAGCTTAAATCTACTGACTCACATATGCATGCTTTGGCACAACTCTGTGTTAGAATGATCTCAGGGCTTTGGCCCAACGGCCAAAGCCCATCCCTTGACCGCGCCTCGATCGGGCGCCCACCGTTGGTGGTGGGCCCTGTCGCCGCAAGCTATAAATACAGAGGTGGGGGCCGGGCGGCACGCATCACGAGGTTGACCGCGCCGCCGTCACCCCACCGACAAACCCTAAGACCGATCTGTTGAGGGGGCGCTGAGCCGACGGGAAGCCCCACCGCCGCCGTTCACCGCCGCAAGGGACACGCCGCCACCCGGGACACCCCGCAGAGGAGCGCAGCACCTCTTCCCCGACCGTCGCTGCCCGTGCGCAGATCTTCACCGCCGAACCCGAGATGGCCTCGTCCTCCTCCACGCCGTCGGAAGGTTGGTACCCCTCTTCCTCTCAGTGTAGCCCTCAAGAACCCGAACACATAGATGAACCCCCTAGATCTAAACCCTAGGAGATCCTAGAGGGCTATCAATGGTATCAGAGCCCAACCCCTAGGCGTAGATCTATGCGGAGAAAAGAAAGAAAAGAGAAACCCCTAACCCTAGAACCACAACCGCCGACGTGCGGAAAAGAAAGAAAGAACAGAGAAGGGGAAACCCTAGATCTGAAAAGAACCGACTCACCTGGTCGTCGCCGGGCCGTCGTCGTCGCTGGCGTGCGGGGGATCGGCCGAGCCGTGGGCTCGCCGGCGCCCACGTGCGGTCACCGCCGACGCGGGGACAGGCGCCAACACGGAGCCGCCGACGGCGGCGCTCTCCTCTCGGGGAGCGCGCACGCCGCGAGGGCCCGCGATGGCGCCGTCATTCTCCTTCTCCGGCGGGGTGAACGCAGTCGCCACCACCGCCGCCGCTGAGTTCGCTCGGGCGCGAGAGGAGAGGGAGAGGAGAGAATGGTTAGGGTTCGTGGGGGCGTCCGCCGCGCGCCGGTTTTGTTCCGCCGAGGACGCCGCGCAGCCGTCGGATGCGATCCGACGGCTATGATCGCGCCGGGCGGACGCGGGCTGCCTTTTGGCCCAGGCGGGCGAGGTGTTTCCCGGCCCAGGCCCAGGTTGCGCGCGAATCGCGCCGCGCGAGCGAGCCGTCGGATGCGAATCCGACGGCCGACGGAGCGCGGGCGACGCGGTGTCGCGCGCGCGTGCGCGCGAGGCGCGCGAGAGAGGCGCCGCGCCGAGGCGTCGCGAGAGGGCGAGGCAAGCGGGCCGTGTGAGCAAGCCGCCAAGGCGCGAGCGCACGCGCGCGTGGCGCGGCGAGTGGGCGCGCGCGGAGAGCGCAGCCGAGCGGCCGGGCTGCGGCCGTGTGGAACGGGCCAAATGGCCGTTTTGCACAGTAAAAACCGATTTTTGATATTTATTGATTTTCAGAAGTGTTTTTTGATGAATTTCAATGAAATTTGAACTAAAATCTCTGTAAATTTTGCACCAACGTGCTAATTTTTCCAGAGATTAAATGTGCACAGTATTAATGCTTCTGAATAATGAATTATTTTTGAATAATTACAGTTTCCGCTGCAATTGTTAATATAGATTTGTTTTTCATTAGTAAATTCGAACCAACGGGAGAATTTAATTTTGGAAAAAAATAGATAAAAATTCCCAGAGATTTATGATACTGTTATTTCTGACCAACGTTGTTAATGTCAGTATTATAAATTTTTAATGTTGTTTTCATGCATTATTTCTATCTCTGCCCAACGGTGATGTAGATTTAATGTATGATAGAATTGTTTTAAATTGTATGTCGTATTTTTGACCAACGTTGGAAATAAGACATATAATTTTGATGTTACGTTCTCACTGCATTTGAAATATTTTTTCAGGAGGATACAACTTAATGAGTTGTATTAGAGAAATCCCCACTCTCAAAGGTGATAATTATGGAGAGTGGAAGAAAAAGTTAGATTTAGCTTTTATCTTGGCTGAGGTGGACTGGGTCCTCACTACAGCACGTCCCACCGAGCCTTTGGCGCGGTGAGGAAACAGAATGAGGATGACACCGCATGGCGAATGCATGCAGGGATCATGCTCCTTACGGATGTCTTATGACCTTGATCATAAGAAATGGACCACACCAATAAGAAATGTATGGCTGTGATAAAGAACACAATTGAGCCTGCTATTCGGGCTCAATTGCAGAGTGTGACACATCCTTTGAATACCTTGATAAAATAAAGAGTCAGTTCACTGCTCTTCAAAGACTTATGCTACACAAACTGATTAAGCACTGCAATGAGAGGTATTCAGCGGTGGCAATGGCATAAGAGAGCACATTCTTAGAATGAGCAACTTGGCATCTAAACTGAAACCGATGGATTTGGCTCTCAAGGATGAGTTCCTTATTCATTTGGTTTTTGCTTCTTTGCCAAAAGAGTTTGACACTTTTGTTGTCAACTATAATATGCAGCCCGAAAAATGGGACATGGAAAAGTGCATAGCCATGTGCGTGCAAGAGGAGGAAAGAATCAAATCCTCACATGGTGGTGCTATCAACTTTGTGAGGGAAAACAAGAAAAAGAATTACAACAGTAACCCCTTCTCAAAGAACAAGGGCAAAACCCATGTACATCAGCCTCAACAGAACAAATTTGCTGTAGACAAAGACCAGTGCCTTCACTGCAAGAAGACGGGACACTACAAGAAGGATTGTCCTGACTACTTAAAGATGATAATGGCTAAGAAAGGTGAGAACATTATTACCTTTATTAATGAATGCCTGTATGTGAAATATTCGAAATCCACTTGGTGGATTGACTCAGGAGCAACTGTTCATGTTGCTAATTCATTACAGGGATTCCGTTCGACGAGGACTACGCAAAGAAAAGAAAGATGCGTTAAAGTCGCAAATGGAGTCGAAGCTGAAGTTGAAGCCGTTGGCGATCTTTCATTAGAATTAGCTAATGGCTCCACTCTTCTACTTAGAGATGTCCTTTTGTACCCTCTTTACAGAGGAATTTGATTAGTGTGTCAAATTTGGACAAAGATGGTTATGATTGCAATTTTGGAAATGGCAAGTGCGAAATAATGTTTAATAAAGAATGTGTTGGTATTGCCATATTACGAGAATGAGCTTTATTTGTTATCATTGTATGATGATGTGAATGTCGATGCGATAATGAGAACGCTATGCATGAGAAAGTGATTGAATCTCGTCTACGAATGTAAACAGAAACGAAAGAGAACTCTAGATGAGTCGTCGAAATTATGGCAATCGTTTAGGCCATATTTCGAGGGGAGAATAGAAAGACTAGTAAAGAATGATATTCTTCCTCCATTAGAGTTCTCAGACTTAGAACAATGCAGAGAATGCATTAAAGGAAAATATGTAAAGAAAATTAAAAAGACGCTAAAAGAAGCACAGAGTTCTACAAATTATTCACACAGATATTTGTGGTCCTTTTCTGTGAAAAGTGTGGATGGATATGACTGCTCATAACATTCACAGATGATTACTCCGTTATAGATATATTTATCCAATTAAAGAAAGAAATGAAGCCTTGGATAAATTCAAGATATTTAAGGCTGAAATTGAAAACCAACACGATTTAAAGATTAAGATAGTCCGATCTGATCGTGGGGAGTACTACGATCGACATACCCCATATGGACAAGTTCTGGACCTTTGCGAGGTTTTTACAGAAAATGGAATAGTGGCCCATAGATTCTATGCCGGCGAACCTCAAAAAATGGAGTAGCTGAAAGACGCAACCGTACCCTGATGGATATGGTGCGAAGTATGATGAGCTACTCCACACTCCCATTGAGTTTATGGATGGAGGCGTTGAAAACCGCCATTCATATTCTCAACAGAGTGCCTAGTAAGTCGGTGCCCAAAACACCGCATTTGAGTTGTGGACAGAAGGGTTCCTCACTAAACCACTTACGTGTGTGGGGGAGTCCTGCTGAGGCTAAAGTATTTAACCCAAACCTTGGGAAACTTGATCCCAAAACAGTAAGTTGCCATTTCATTGGCTACCCTGAAAAGTCAAAAGGTTATCGTTTCTACTGTCCAGACAGATACACAAAGTTTGTAGAAACGAGACATGCTGTCTTCTTAGAGGATGAAATGATGAGGGGGAGCATGGTAGCTCGAGAGATTGACCTTGAAGAGAAGCGGGTGTTTGCGCCCACTCCGATGATTCAAGAGCCATTCTTCACACTACCTGCTGTCGCTGCACCGACGGTGCAAGACACTGTGGTGCCAGCACCTGTTATTGTTCCTCCCGTGGCAACAATGAATGAGAATGAAGAACCTGTTCTTCAGGATCATATAGAACCTATTGCCACAGATGAGGGGGAGCAACAGCAGCCTCAAACAGTAGATGTACCAAATGAGGAGGCCCCGAGGAGGTCTCAAAGAGTAAGAAGATCACTATTTCGATGATTATCAGATTTATCATACTGAGGAATTTCAAATGGAGGATGATCCCACCTCATTTGAAGAAGCCATGAGAGCGAAAATTCTCAAAATGGCTTGAGGCCATGGAAGAGGAAATGAGGTCCATGAAGACTAATAAAGTCCAGGACTTGGAAATTATTCCTAAAGGAGCCAAAACAGTAGGCTGTAAATGGGTCTACAAGACTAAACATGACTCCCAAGGGAATGTAGAAAGACATAAAGCGCGACTTGTGGCAAAAGGCTTTACGCAAAGAGAAGGGATTGATTACAATGAGACATTTTCTCCAGTCTCATGTAAAGATTCCTTCAGAATCATAATGGCATTAGTAGCACATTATGATTTAGAATTACATCAGATGGATGTAAAGACGGCATTTCTTAATGGGGATTTGGAGGAAAATGTTTACATGGCACAACCGAAAGGTTTTGTCGTGGAAGGAAATGAAAGAATGGGATGCCGCCTAAAGAAATCGATTTATGGGTTAAAGCAAGCTTCAAGACAGTGGTACTTGAAGTTTGACAGTACAATAAGAAAATTTGGGTTTAAAGAGAATGTTGAGGACAACTGTGTTTATGCAAAGTTTAAAGATGGGAAGTTCATCTTCCTAATCCTGTATGTGGATGATATCCTACTAGCTAGTAGTGATGTTAATCACATCGAAACAAAGAAGTTTTTGTCCTCAAACTTCGATATGAAAGATCTTGGTGAAGCTTCATTCGCTCTAGGATCAAATTCACCAAGATAGAAACAAAGGGGTATTGGGACTGTCACAAAAGGCATACATAGAGAAAGTCTTAAAGAAATTTGGTATGCATAAAAGTAGTCCTTCACCTGCACCTATAGTCAAGGGCGACAGATATGGGGATTTTCAATGCCCCAGGAACCAGTATGAGATCGATCAAATGAAAGCGGTTCCATATGCTTCAGCTGTCGGAAGCTTACAGTATGCTCAAGTATGCACACGCCCTGACTTAGCATTTGTTACCGGGTTACTTGGCAGATTCCAGAGCAATCCTGGAATAGAACATTGGAAATTGATAAAGAAAGTCTTGCGTTATTTGCAAGGAACAAAAGGCCTCATGATGACATACAGAAGATCAGATTCACTCCATATAGTGGGGTATACAGATTCTGATTTTGCGGGAGATGATAGAAAGTCTACATCCGGATATGTGTTCACTCTCGCTAAAGGAGCTATATCGTGGAAAAGCTCAAAACAAACCGTCACTACATCGTCCACAATGTATGCCGAGTTTGTAGCATGTTATGAGGCTACGGGGCAGGTGAACTGGCTAAAGAAGTTCATACCCGGTTTAAAAGTGGTTGACGACATCAATAGACCACTTAAGTTGTACTGCGATAACGAACCCGCAGTAACGTATGCCCACAACAATAAGTCAAGTGGTGCTGCCAAACACATTGACATAAAGTATTATGTTGTGAAAGATAAAGTTCGGGATCAAATTATAAGTCTTGAGCACATAAGTACCGCAAAGATGTTAGCGGATCCGCTTACTAAAGGCTTACCACCCAACGTGTTCAGAGAACATGTAGCCGGCATGGGTTTAAGGGAAAGCCTATGATTCCTGGACTAAAAGATGGCCCAAAGATTAAAGTAACTGTTTCAGAACAGAGAGGTGTATTGTAACTGTTGAATCTATCGGCGATTGACCGTGACGATGAGACATGTTCTATGCACTAATCTGTGATGGAATGTGTAAAGTCAAAAGTAATTAAAGATAAAGTATAGATTGAGATCAAGGGGAGAATGTTAGAATGATCTCGTGGCTTTGGCCCAACGCCAAAGCCCATCCCTTGACCAGCGCTACGATCGGGCGCCCACCGTTTGGTGGTGGGCCCTGTCGCCGCCGCTTATAAATCAGAGGTGGGGCCGGGCGGCGCATCACGAGGTTGACCGCGCGCCGTCACCCCACCGACAAACCCTAAGACCGATCTGTTGAGGGGGCGCTGAGCCGACGGGAAGCCCCACCGCCGCCGTTCACCGCCGCAAGGGACACGCCGCCACCCGGGACACCCCGCAGAGGAGCGCAGCACCTCTTCCCCGACCGTCGCTGCCCGTGCGCAGATCTTCACCGCCGAACCCGAGATGGCCTCGTCCTCCTCCACGCCGTCGGAAGGTTGGTACCCCTCTTCCTCTCAGTGTAGCCCTCAAGAACCCGAACACATAGATGAACCCCCTAGATCTAAACCCTAGGAGATCCTAGAGGGCTATCACTCTGATCTGGTAGGGGAAAACCAGACCACCTACACGTGTGAAACTTAATATGAAGTTGATATAACACAGTTGTACAGCAACAGGGAAAGCCATGTGCTTGTACATTGCAAGCATACGTCGCATGTGATTATTGAGCTATAAAAAAACAGAGGGAGGTGAGTATGTCAAACAGAGAATTCCTCAGATCAGGAGAGGGAGGCATTGAGGTGCTCTTGCAGATCATCTACACACCACACCGCCTTGCGCATTCGTGCTAAAAGAGAAGCTGTGCACATGGTACTAGATATGGGTGTTGCTTGTTGTGTAGGATCGGAAGGCACCGGGAGTACATGCGACATGAGAAGGCAAAGTAATATGGGAAGAGGAAGAATAAGCTTCCCGTAGAGTGTCCGTGATACTTCTTACAAACTAGCAGATGATCTTATCCTAAAATGACTGAAATTTGAACAGTTTCTGAAATCGTATTGTTGAATGTTCTGGTCAGGACCATGTGCTAGCCCTCCTACGTAAAGTCAACTTCAAAGTTGGAACTTGTGAGTTCTCAGTCTGCTCAGCTACTTAATCAACGGGATCCGTGATGGACTGATGGCTGGAGAGAGAGATGAAAAGACATGCTGTGCGGCCACCTCCAGACTCATGGATGGATTTTACGTAAATTGGGACTGGGAGAGGTCGGGAATGTACATGAGCAGTTCAATGATACCGCAATATTAATCTTTTGCCTACGTTTAATTGTCACATCTGTCTCCAAACCAGAAGCGGATTTGTTCCACCTGGAGTTTTGGGTTTCCTCGCGACTTCGTCCTCGTTGTGAATGACATACCAATGTTAGTGGAAATGTACTTTTAAGCTTATGTCTGTGTTGAATTGTTCAGAAAAGAGAGAGGGTTTGTTTTTGCATCTAGAGCTTTTACTTCTGCAAACATCTCGTTATCTCTTCCCCGTCTACCGCTGAGAATTGATGAGGCTTCATATACAATTTACTGAAAACTCTCACTTTTACTTAAAATAGCCAATTAGCCTGCGCAATTGCTCTGCTAGTTCACTATTTTCTTTGTTATTAACTACTCGAGCTTGTTTCCTACCAAAATTCTGCTTACTCCCATATTTACTGAAAAATTTACTTGTAGTTTATAAAATAGGAAGGCATAGGAAAAGAAAAGGACTTCCATCATAATTAATTAATTTGGAGACACATAACAAAGGCACAAAGGAATTATAGTTTCTTTTTTTAATATCTTGTCAGCCATATAATAGAAAGATAGAGCAACACAAATTATAAAATATTTTCTTTTTTATTTCAAGCCCTTCAATGCCAAAAGCAAAAGTTAGAACAGAAGTTCTGGACGCACAAAGTAGATACATAAAGCAAGCAAGCAAGCAAGCATACATACATACATACATACATACATACATACATACATACATACATACATACATACATACATACATACATACATACATACATACATACATACATACATACATACATACATACATACATACATACATACATACATACATACATACATACATACATACATACATACATACATACATACATACATACATACATACATACATACATACATACATATAGGACATTGAAATAGGGCACCATGGTGTCTGGGCAAAGGCTCCCTGTTTTTGGATTGCTTTTAGATGCGTGCTAGTGCAATTGTATATAATATATCATGCATGCTAAATCAATTATGGATGAAAAGTCTTAATTATGGATGGAAAGTCTCAATCACACTAGCACGCATCTAAAAGTAATTCAAAGATAGAGAGCCTTGATGCCCAGACTTGTTGTACGCGATGCCATGAAAACTACTTAACATTAACACTGGAGAGAAATCAATCTTGTCGAGCCGGTTTTGTTTGTTGTGCCGGTCAGCAGAAAATTTTACATGCAGTGTACAGTCAAGAAAAATTAACGTGCATATGTGATGCTAATCTCACCAGCTGGCAATTGAATTAAGAAAATACCTCTCCCCGTTGTGCCATGTGCCTTGAAGCTCCAGAGTCTATGAACCAGTCCATGCTATTGCGTGATGGAAAAATAGTATGAACTGGACGAGCAAGAAAAACGGATGCGCTAACGGCTTTCGCGCTAGTTGCTCAATCCGTTGCTTATTCGGAAGAATCCGCAAATGCATCTCGGACATGCCCTCTCTTTTTATACTATTAAAGTATAAGTGAATTATTTGTCTTTCCTCATCAGTTTAAACTTTTGTCTTTCCTCATCAGTTTAAACTTTTGAACGAATTGGTTAGTGCATACAACTTAATATGGTATCAGAACAGACCTCAAGACTCGGTTGCCGCAATTAAAAATAATAATTGCAACACACTTATATTCCATGTCTTAGGAGTAAAGGAGCCTACACGTGAGGGGGAGTATTGAAGTATAAGTGAACTGCTGTAAAGAAGTACATGTGAGGGGGAGTATTGAATAATAAGTGAATTGCTTGTCTTTGTTCGTTAGATTAAGCTTGAGTGTAAAAGTATAAATAAATTGCTCATCTTTTCTTATCAGATTAAGATTCCGGATGAATTGAGTGGGTATGTAACTCAAAACATACGAATGTACATCTTTCTCGGTAATGACTAGGGATGGTAATTGTGTCCATTTACCCGTATACCCGTGGGTAAATACCCTAATGGAGCCAGGTATGGGATATTTTCTTTACCCACGGGTATGTAAATAGGGGAACACTCTACCCATCGGGTAAATGGGCACGGGTATGGGTAAGCTCCACCTGTACCCACCCCGCCCATTTACCCGCAATATAGATTGACAGGTGGCGCAGTCATAGCAATATCTCTAATTACTATTGATTGTTATAAACTTTTCCATATCTCTAATTGTTATTAATTGTTATAAACTTTTTTGATAGCTATTATATTTCCTAGCAACAGTTGTTGCTTATATGTACCTGTCATTACTTCAACTCTCAGATAATGACTCTCAGTTCGTGGGTAACGGGTATGCCCACGGGCAACGGATACCCGCGGACGATAGGTATGGGCGAGGTTTTTCACTTGTCGTCCTTCGTAGGTATATCCGTGGGCATAAATCGGGGTCGCGGGTACGGATATGGATATGGACGAGTACTATCTATACCCGCCGCGGTCGATTGTCATTCCTAGTAATGACCATGTACAACTGAAATTAAAACTGATGTCTTCCTCTACTTGATCCACGTCCTCTGCCTTCGGCAACTAGAGCTGCATCATCTATTTCATGGCACCGATCCAAGCAAGCTGGAGCCCACAATGGTCTCCAAGGACTCCTTGTCAGCCGCGCGATCACGTGCAGCAAATTGATGGCCTTACGACGGCTCGTGCAGGGAACGTATGGATGCTATAGATCAAACTAAGAGCAACTCCAGCAGTAGCCCTCAAAACAGGGCCCCTACTTTTCATTTGAGGGCTCCCTCTATTTTTGAGGGCCCTGTTTTCTGGGCTGCACTCCAGCAGGAGCCCTCAAAACAGGGCCCCTACTTCTCAATTCCCTCTATTTCCTCACACACTATATGCATATGTATGGGACAAAAGCACAATACACAATAAAATATTTATGATTTCACAATGAGGGACAATATTTAAATATATGAATTCAAATACGAATATTCAAATTTAAATTCAAATTTGTTCCGAATTTAAATTGAAAGCACAAAGTTCATCACATAACATTCAAATTTGTTCCGAATTCAAATACGAATTCAAATACGAATATTCATATTTAAATTCAAATTTATTCCGAATTTAAATTGAAAGCACAAATATGAATTCAAATACAAATATTCAAATTTGTTCCGGATTTAAATTGAAAGCACAAAGTTCATCACATAATATTCAAATTTGTTCTGAATTCAAATACGAATATTCAAATTTAAATTCAAATTTGTTCCGAATTTAAATTGAAAGCACATAGTTCATCACATAACATTCAAATTTAAATTCAAATTTGTTCCGAATTCAAATATGAATTCAAATACGAATATTCAAATACGAATTCAAATACGAATATTCAAATTTGTTCCGAATTTAAATTGAAAGCACAAATGTTCCACAAAAAACGAGAAAGCTGAAAAATGAGAGCCGGAGTAGGGGGCCCCTAGGAATGAGGGCTTGGAGGCCTCATTTGAGAGGCCTCCTATTTTTGAGAGCCAAGTAGGGGCTCTGTTGGAGTTCAATTTTTTGCTCTGGCTCTCAAATATGAGATTTGAGGGCTCAAATAGAGGCCCTGCTGGAGTTGCTCTAACTAATGTATAAGATATTTTTCTTCTTTTCAATTTAACTCTTAAGCAATATATCTGTAACTAATACTTCTTCAAATCTAAGCCTTACGGTAATTAGGGTCCAGCAAATTAAAAATTTATAGCATATTGATCTTTTTTTCTTTACAGATATAAAAAGTCTGTCGTCGACTTTTATTATATATTAGATTATTCTTACAAGATTGTTAACTCAAATAAATATTAGGCTGTTGTGTAAACCTTTCCAACGTCATTGATGAACCATTCCATGAAACTGGGCCTCTCTCTTGTATTAATCATCTTGTTAAAAATATTATAGCCAGAACCATTGTACTACAAGAATTTGTGTAACTCTTTTACAATGAATCAGAAGAGAGAAAAGGCAGAAATAAACAGTACCATTCGACCATGGCTCGAGCTTCCTGGTGTTTTATGTATTGTAATATATTTCGGGCTTGCACTCCCGCTACTGTAAAACATGGTTGTTAAACTTTATGTTGTAATCTAAGTTGGTTCTTTTGTTGTAAGCATGTTCTATGATGATATTCTCTTGCTCGACGCTCCGTAACTGGCCAAGCTTAGGCAGTTGCGGAATGCCGAGTCCAGGCGCCTCTGGAAACAGGGGCGTTACAAGCACAAAATTACTTGTCATACAAAATTGAAGGTACCACCTCTAGATTGGGATGTGCGATATATATGATTGTAATTATGTACTATATGCTCGTTGAAGTAAGAATATAGTGTAACATATGGCTGTATAAAATTAGGGTTTTGTTAAACATCATCTAGATGTTTTCTTCCTAACTATCATCCAGATTTAGGACCATCGGATTAGAGATCCAATGGCCATGAATCCCCCCTTGAATTCTACTCCCTCCCCCTTGAAAAAGATCTCCCCCCTTCGAAAACAAGAGCCCCTTGATCTCTAATCCAAAGGTCACAAATTTAGATGATAATTAAGAAGAAAACATCTGGCTGATGCCTAGATACTCCCATAAAATTATATATGAACCCTTTTCTCTGCCATAATAATTAGTCTGTCGGGTTGGTAGAATATTACTGCTTTGCCAGCTTTGCTAAACTATTGTACAAAGCAGCAGAAAAGACCACGTGCACAATGCAAGCGCGAAGGCGTCTCAGGGTACAAATAGCGAATTCTATTTGCGCAATTTGGCATGATCACAAAGAGATGGCGAGTATTGTATAAGTGATAATTCTTCAAGTGTAAGAGAAGCAGAATCACCGTGGATGCCCTATTGAGGATAATTAGTTCTCCATCTCTGCAATTATGCGATAAAAATGATTTTTGCACAAGATGGTGGATATGATGTTGCTTAATCTATAGGCTTGGGAGTCACTGGGAATATATGGTAGAGGAATGCAAGTCAAAGATTTTGGAAGCAGAATAGTCCGTTGACAATTCTGCCTGCCTAGTTTCCAAGTATCATTGTTGCGACTTCTCACTATCATGCTCCAGGCCTCCAAAGTGAGTATTCAGCATTTCACAACATTATGGTTGAAGTACGTACAGTGATTTATCTATCTAGTTCTAACGCCTCCAAGATAAATGGTAAAGAACACTATTTGTCGCGAGTCAATAATCTGTGCAATTATCTAGCTGCTAATAAATATGTGATGATTATATGATTTATTGACCATGTTCATGATGAAATTTTCTTTATTTCCTCTACACGACAACGTATATTATGAACTAACATGATGCTTAACTATACAAGCACAAAATTTGAACAGTATCTGAAATCATATTGTTGAATGTTCTGGTCAGGACTATGTGCTAGCCCTCATACGTAAAGTCAACTTCAAAGTTGGCACTTGGGAGTTCTCAGTCTGCTCAGCTACTTAATCAATAGGATCCGTGATGGACTGATGGATGGAGAGAGAGAGAGAGATGAAAGGACATGCAGTGCGGCCACCTCCCGACTGGATGGATGGATTTTACGTAAATTGGGACTGGGAGAGGTCAGGAATGTACATGAGCAGTTCAATGACACCGCAATATTAATCTTTTGTCTACGTTTAATTGTTGAAGAAAGGGAGGAGTGGCGTACTCACATCTGTCCTGTCTCCAATCCAGAAGCGGATTTGTTCCACCTGCAGTTTTGGGTTTCCTCGCGACTTCGTCCTTGTTGTGAATGACATAACAAATGTACTTTTAAGCTTGTGTCTGTGTTTAATTGTTCAGAAAAGAGAGATTGTTCTTACAAGATTGTTAACTCAAATAAATATTAGGCTGATGTGTAAACCTTTCCAACGTCATTGATGAACCATTCCATGAAACTGGGCCTCTCTCTTGTATTAATCATCTTGTTGAAAATATTATAGCCAGAACCATTGTACTACAAGGATTTGTGTAACTCTTTTACAATGAATAAGAGAGAAAAGGCAGAAATAAACAGTACCATTCGAGCTGCGTATCCGAATCAATTACTCGAAGAACAGCATACATAGACCAGTTGGCCATGTTTGATTACTCTAAAAATTAATCTATCTGTTGTTTGATTATCTCAGCAGGTCTTAGGCTTTGACCGACCTGCATAACTGCATACAGCCGAAATCACTCATGCATGGTTTCCAGAGCACAGCTCGTAAAGTCGTAAGGAGATGGGGAGAAACAGGATGAGTCATGTGCATGAAATATGCCAGCACTTCCAATAAGTATATGACATGCTTTTTTTAGAGGATAAATAAATTTCTCGTCTATCTCATTTAGTTATCGCTCTACAGGGGTTGGTAAAATATTACTACTTGTACCAGCCTTGATGTATGCAATCGTACTGAGCAACATAGACAAAGCCATGTGCACGTCAATTGCAAAGATGTCTTGAGCTACAAAAAGCAAATGAAGATTTTTTTTTGATAAAAAAAGCAAATGAAGATGAGAAGTGTAGAAGCGAGAATTCCTGAGATCATGAGAGGGAGGCATTGAGGTTCTGTTAAATAGAGAAAGCCTTTGCACAGTCGTACAACGAGGGCAGCTACGAACATGGTTCTAGACATGGTGTTGCTTGCTCCATGGGATTGGAAGGCACTAGGAATTCATGGCACAGGAAGGTTGGAAATTTTAGGAAAAAGGAAGAATATGCTAATGACAGATATTTTCATACTTGTTCCTAGTTGCTGAGATAATGCAGTGTGTATTAGACTAGGGACTAGATGCCTCGCCTTACCGCATTCCATGGGAGCTTCCTACCTCTATAGGACCAAAGCAGCTCGGTAGCATTTGGTTAAACGGTTTTAGGGGGAACCACACAGAACACAGTCTTTCTAATGCTTCCATTAGATAGAATTTCGTATGAAAAAGTGTTGGGTTTTAGCTCGTAGGCAGTCTTTCATTTAACTTTCTTCTTCATGAGTCTTTTAGCAGGTTTTGTTTGATGTTGTACGATCGAGAATGGCAAACACAGGGGGAGAGGGTGAATGATCCTATAAATTTTTTTGTAAGATCATCAATAATAATTAGAGAGGGTGAATGCTTGTACTCCACAGTGGAATCTTTTCTTAAAATCTGCTGTCTGCTTTTTAACCTGCTAATCACACAAAGCACACAAAACAACAACAAATAATAATAACAATTTGCTACTATAGTAGAGAAAATCGATCATCAACTTAATAATAATTTGCTACTGCAGTGGACAAAATCGATCTTCTCAACTGGCTGTTTGCATGTTAAAGCTAATTAAGACATAAAGCCACATAATGATGATGATGATTGCTTTTCATCCATGCATGCATTTACCAAGGGTCTCCTGTGTGTTACTATTTTCTTCACGCACGTCTACTCACACTATACCACAACCAATCTGTAGCGTCAGATAACAGTCGCTAAAACGTAATATTAACGTCCAACCATCGGTCGCTATAAATTTGTAACAAATCATCGGTCGCTATTTTTACATGTATCGACGGAACATCGGTCGCTACATATATTTAGCCGTTTACGTCAAACAATCGGTCGCTAAAAACAAATGCTAGAGTCAAACGATTGGTCGCTATAGCCCATTTTCATTTTTGGCGCGCTCAGCCCAGCCCACTCGCGCGCACTGAAATTAGCGCGGCCCACCAGTCAGTGTCACCCAAAACCCTAGAAATTTTGAGGGCTAATCTGCAAAATGGGAAATCCTCATCTCTTTCAATAGCCAGCCGCCGCCAGGGAAGAACTCGGGCCGGCCACTTCTTCTGTCCCTGTCTCCCCTTGCTCTCTCCTCCCCTTCCTCTTCTCCGGCGCCGGCGAGGGTCGGCCAGATCGCCGGCGGCCAGCCACCTCTCCTCCTCCACCGCGCCTCCCCTCTGCGCCCCCTCTATTCCTCTACTGTGCCACCCTACTCCGCCTCCTCTCTACTGCTCCACCTCAGCCCCGCCGCCTTGCTATTCCCTTTGCACCTCCCTACTCCGCAACGCCTTCAGCGCCCCCTCTACTCTATCTCTTCCACCTCCGGCATCCCTTCTCCACCCGAGCGCCGCCACCCCACAGCACCTTTCTCCGGCCGCCGCTCCAGATCCCCTCTCCGGCCACCTCGTCGCCATCTACCACCTTCAGCCGCTCCCCTTCTCCGCCTTCCTCCACCGCCTCTCATCCGTGCGCCGCCCGCCGACCGCACCTTCTCCGCCACCTCTGCGCTCCCTTCACCACCTCCGGCCGAATCCACCGACACCGACGGCAGCGAGCCTCATCAACATCTTCACAGCGCCGCCGACATCTACATCGCCACTTCAACGTCCTCGACATCGCCGGCGAGCTCCGACTACTTCTTCTTCACCGACCCCTCCCTCCTCGGCTCCATCTCACCGACGGCTTCATCACCTCTACACCGACGGCTTCTTCTTCTTCAACCCCTCCTCGGTTTCCCCTGCTTCCTCTTCACTTCGGTTAATCCCAAACCCTTCTTCCTTTCCCTTCATGCTGTTCGCAATTACTCAATTACTGTTCTACTAAATTACTCTTTGTGATTGTTAGTCTCTATTGCACTGTGTTTGTGAGATGTGAACTTTGATGTATGCTCTGTGCTATGTGAATGTTATCAGTGGATTTGTTCGTGAGCCCTGTTAAATTGAGTTCTGTTACTGTGAGCTATGTTATGTGATAACTTTGCAAATTGTGTTCTGTGAGTAGTATTTTTATTAATGCTGGTTGTGATCTGTGTTGGTCAGTGAGCTTGGCTAGTGTTTGTGATTTCTATTGTGTTGTGTTAGCTGTTAGTAGTATCAATCTGTCAGTTGTTCTCGTAATTGTTCTTGTTAAGTGAATTGTTTTGTGCCATAGTGTAGTTTATTTATGCGATTTAGCTAGCCGGCGACCGTCTTCCTACCCTTGCTGTCTTAACCTCCTCCTTCCTTTTCGTTGCTCTTTCTTGATTGTATTTGAGATACGGTGCTAAAGAAGTATATGTATGAAGCATTAATGCAGGTCGCTGCGTGTTAGCTCACAAATAATTTAGGCACGTAACTTCTGGATTGAAGACTAATCTGCAGAGCTACTTTGTTTTTGCTATTGGGTTCAGGCATATATCAAATAGAAAGAGTATACTCGAAAGGTATTGTAGTACCATATATCTGTAAAATCTGTGTTCTTTGTGTCACGTAGGTGACAATTGTGAAACTAAGGTACCATATATCAGTATCATCCACGCTGCATTTTTAGTATGTAACTAAGGTTTTTATGCATTTGAAATTCATCAACATTATGGATCCCTATCCCCTTAATTTGTTGTTGGCATCAAGAAAAGAGAACAGATCAGTGAATGAACTCTTACTGCCATTAATTTATGGTTGTGATGTTGTTAATGAACATTATCTTTTAAAGATAAGTCAATAGCTTTGCCCTGTTTGTTTTGTACAGTTTTCTGTGCTTAGCTTTCTGATTTTTAGCCTCTTTAGTGAGTGCACACGTTCAAAGTTTTATTCTGAATTATCGATGTTCTATATTAACTCTGAGCTACTCCATCGCTACACCTATCCATAAGATGGCTCTTTCAACCACCAATGACAATCTTTTTAGTTTAGGTAGATTTGCCTGTTTGATGACTGAAGCATATATTGGTTGGAGAAAGTGAGTGCTTCATCTGACCAACTTTCTGAAGCTAGTCAAACAGTACATCAACATTGGTTTGTCAGTATGGATGACAACAGAGAAAGGGAGAATTCTAGACACAGGACAGATCATTACAAACAATACCATGGGCAGGTATAAATAAATTTTCAAGACAAACCAATACATATTTCTACTATTCCCATGTGATATTATTAACATATTAGCTTAGAACCATCATACTCATATGTGGTTACTTATTGAATAAGTTGTTTTGCAGATATAAATGGTAATGCTATCTAGGATTGCACAATACTAAGACATTGTTATAGCAATTACTTTAGTTCACTACAAGGAGTCAAGGAAAATATCGCCACGATGATTGAGTTCTGAGGAAATCTCTGATGATGAGTCTAAACAGGTAATAATTATGAATTAAGAGCTATCATGATTTTACATGTTTGATAACAGATACAAGTGAAATAGCCATGTTAACAGATACAAGTGAAATAGCCATGTCTTATGTTCCTTATAATAGTCTTCATGCTGCTGCAACTAGAGACACTTCGATGATCATCCATCTGTTCCTTCCCCCTTTAAGAGAGCATTTTGTTGGTGATTTCCTTGTAGCATAGTTATGCACTATTGTTTACTTTGGTTTCTTGAATTACCTCAAGGCGTCAGCCTTAGTTATTGGATTAACTTGGCCATTGTTGTTCACTTCAGTTACTTCTTAAACTTGTTCAACTCTGAAATCTGAACTATCAATAAAGAATATTAATGAAGGCATGCGAGCATGCTAAACTTGTTCAACTCAACGGCAACCAGGTTTAGTTGGTTTGCTTGAAACCATGCGAGCCCAACTTGAGGTGTGCTGTCTTACCTTTCTGTTTTTGATGAATAAATTAACAGATGAGTTTTTTCCTTTTGTGTTTTCTGATGTTTGTTATTATTTATTTCTCTCGATTCAAATTAGATTAGTCATAACAAGTGTTATTGTTGTCTTGTTCTGATCCATTGCAAAACTGATTAATTAGTCGAATAGTATGTTGTTGTTGTGTTCAGGTGGAGGGAGGACTTGGAGGTGTACATGATGCTGGATAATGTCACCAGGAAGCCAACATATGACATTTTGCTTTTGATAAGATGGAGATGAGGCATTTTGTAGTGAATCTAGTTAGATTGTGCAAGCAAACATATGACTTGTGCCTGCCATTTGACCTAGCTAGGTTGTATGTGTGCTTTTCCTTTTGTAATGATGACCTGTCATGGATCAAGATGATAGAACTAATTGATGTATTGCTAAATGTTGGCTTCAATGAAGACTTGAGAGATACCTTTATCTAATATAATGTGGTTAGTGTTGTGGGCAGCTATGGATTACATACGTATGTGGTTGATGAATAATGTGACATGTTATGGATGTTTATTAGGTTTGAAATCTGGTTAATACGAAATTAATATTATATATAATTGTGCCAGTTCATAGCTACTGATTATTGGTTGCTAAAAAGTTTGATATCATCAAACCATCGGTCGCTAAAACATGTAACAGATGATCGGTCGGTATAAATACTAGCATCCAACTATCGGTCGCTATAAATCCTATCGGTCGCTATAGACTTATAGCGACGCCAATCATCAGTCGCTATAACGGCTTATAGCGACCGATTTGGAGTCGCTACAGATTGGCTGTGGTATAGTGTCACGGTGGAGCCCACGAGAGATCACATGCACGGCCGGCTGGACAGACTTGATTAATTGAAGATTTGAGTCTAAGGCAGTGCACGTTGCCGACCATCAAGCGCGCGGCCAAAAACTTCACAGCAGCGCGCGCATGCGATGCGAGAGAACGTCGACAAGTGGCAGTGATTTTTATGTACACCTGGCCCGATGGGAAGAAACGCACAGCCGTGCACGCAATGTGAGCAGATGCAACAAGTGTCGCCGATTTTCATGCACACCCGGTTGCAAAGGGAAGAAATTGCTCAGACGTGCAAGCGTCCGATCACGGCCAAGTACAAAACGGCGCTGACATTTTTTTCCGCCACAAGTTTCCTTTAATTTGATTGGCATAAATCTACATACATCACACATCTCATATAATAACGTTAAACAATATTGTTAATTATTTATCATCACAAATATTATAAACCTAATCACATAATCTAATATTTTTCTCTAAAATATACGTGAATCTTTCGTTTCAGTAACTATGGAAGCTAAAAAGTTTAGGGCCTGTTCTTTTTGGCTGCGGCTTATGGCTTTTGGCTGCGGTTTGTGGCTTTTGAGCTGTTTGTACGAGATATTACAGAGTAACAAAAACACACGTGCGGTTTTTACCAATATAAATGAAGTCAGTAAAGTATGTACTACAATTAACTAGTAAACCCTATCTTGAAAAAAATACTCCGTTTAAAAGCTAGTTACTGTAGAAAAGCCGAAAAACAGCTTTTAGAAGCTGAAAAGAACAGGACAAAACCCACTTGGATCAGAAAACACTCACACGAGCAAAACCCACCAAAATTCCACTTAGGCGGTTTGACGGTTGTAGATAGGGCAGTCTGACCGTACCTGGCCAATCTGATCGCTGGGGTAATGGTAGTTGGACTGCTCCCTTGCGTCCAGAACAAAAATAACACGATTCCAAAACCCAAATTTGTCCAACTTCTAAAATATGATTCCAAATTACTTGAAACTTAGTACAAACCTTGCCTAGGATTAACGAACCTATTCCATCCAAAACTATTGAAGATCATAATCAAAGTTCCAACCTTTCTCTTTGACAAGGCAAATTGCACCAAAATCGGGCCAAACACTAAAACCAAACCTAGCAGCTGCTCATGGGTTTACGATGGTCAAGATGATCTAAGATCAACTTCCACACTTTATAGCAAGGCTAAGAACAAGAAGAATCAAAGTCAAAACCCTAGGATCAAAATCTCCCATGAATCAATCCAAATCAAGTCAAAATTGAGCAAACTTCATAAGCTCACCTATGGAGGGATGCCTAGATGGATGGAATTTGACCTCCGAGAGGTTTCTTCACTGCTTACACATCATTGACAGCTAGCAAGACTAAGAAGAGGAGAGGAGAGAGGAAAAACCAATCAAACCAAAAGGCAACACATGCAAATCAAGAATAAGACTTAGCAAAGGATGAAAACTTGATCTATCGCAACTTGGAAATGAATGTTTTATAGGCACTCCATGAGAAGGCAAAATGGCACATCATAGCACTCCACTCCACACCTAGCTCTCCTCTCTCTCTCTCTCTCCTTTAGAAATCCCAGGCTTAGAATGGATGGATTGATGGATCTCTCCATAATGGATTGATTGATGGATCTCTCTATCCAATCCCCTTAGTAATAGACGCAACTAGTTCCATACCTAACCCTAATAGATGATAATCACTAAGTCATGAGAAAACCCATCAACCTAACTAAAACCCTTTTTTAATTCACACTTAACTGGTGCATATTTTTCAAGTGCACAAATCCAAAACCCGTTAACACGCAATACTTTAATCCATTTGATCTCCTTAGCATTTCCTTAACCTAAATCACTCTCCCAAGCATTGTTCAAGCACCGTACTTTAGCTACAATACAGTTTCCAGTATTTGGCCAATTACCAAAATACCCTTGTCTTGACCCGATCATCTTCTTCACTTGCAAGCAATTCTCATGCTTGCCATGATGTGACGATGGCCCGATCTTCCGAGAGGTACTGATAAGTCGATTGTGGAGATCTCGACGTTGATGATCCAAAGGCTCCGACCAAAACAGATCGAACCCCTCGCAATCACTACACCACTGCTCCGTTGGTTATCAACCGTGCCGAACACGATTGACCTCGCCAAGAAGGCTATCTCCTGCAAGCGAATCGAGAACACAAGCAAGAGAGTAAAAGATGCAATCTGAAATTGCGAATAATGTTTAAGTTCACAAGTTGGGGTTCCTCAAACCGAATATGCGTGGCCTCGCTAAGCAGAATAAACTCTTAAGAAAAACCCGAGGAAAACTAAAGGGTGCGACCTCCTTAAATAGGGAGGAAAGCCACACTTATCTAATGAAAAGGGATGTGGTACTATTCCTAGTTACTGTTCACGCGCGTGGTACTGTTCACATGAACAGTTCCGGCCCAAATGGCCCAAGTTACAAGGCCCTCGGCCCACTTTGACTCGGACTGGAAAAGTGACGTGTCTTCTTTCGCAGTTTCTGATCTGCTCAAATGGAGTTTGGAGGTGAGACCAGATCCATCTGAAAGTAGACTTCAAGAGCTTTCCAACGAGTACTCATGGGCCCCGAGAAGCCTTCTAGATCAAAAGTTATGGCCGTTTGAAGTTGGCTTGTCAGGCTGAATCCGAATTGATCTGGAGGCCGAATTGGATTCCAAAACCTGTCCAACTTGAATCCTTGCTTCAATTGATTCCAAAGTGATGTGGTGCTACAAATATATATATTTTCATCATTAGGTAGCATCATATTCTCATTTAAAATATGTTGAAGTTGAATAAACGAATTCACCTTTAGTTCATTCTTGATATTGGCCGCTATGGTCGTACGTGTTGGTGGCGTGGTCACATCATCCTCCCCTTCTTGATGGAAAACCGTCCTCGGTTTTAACATATGTGTAGTGTCACGTATTGCATGATCTTGATCATAAATCTTGGTGTATGATAACAAACGCAACAAACTCTCATTATGTAATATCATAAGTTCTTTATCAAATAAAGTAAAATCTCTTTGAAACGAGCTCACCTCATAATTCAAGTGATGCGTAGGAGCTCTTGTAATTGTAACAACAAGTAGAGCAAATATGGTTATATCCATAGGGTTCATGTTCTTATCATCCTCCCCTTCTTGCAAACAAAGCTGTCCTCGGCTTTTGATAAGCTGAAAATATGGTAACAAAGAAGCCAAGGTGTATGCATGGTATATGTATATGTCATCTGTTTTAACAGTTCTTCGTTGTTGCACAATTAATGTTATAAAACAGCAATGATCATAAAAGCTCATTGTATTATTAACCCAAGAGTAATCATATAGGTTAATGAACAATTCAAAATTTCTCACACAGTAATTATTGCAACTTGTTTTGCAAATGTAAGTGAAGCATTTATGCAATTCAAATATTTGATTTTGTAAACTTGTAGTGGTGGCATATATGGACAAAACTACAACCTTTGGAATCAAGCAAAGTTCATCCATATAATCATATCTCAATCGAACAATAGCAAATTTATCTAACAAGGGTGAATAGATTTGTATGTTCTGCCATAATTCATCATCTTTATTCAGATTATCCATACTAGATGATGCAAAAAGAGATGAACACATAGGCATTGGATGAGCACTAAATTTTACTTCCCTCTCACATTGAACATGATTCAGCATACAAGAATTGTTGTCCCAAACAGCAAGTTTCAATTCATCTATGTGATCACAAGTTATGCATATTCGATATACAAGAAATTGATTTTCCACACCATAATCTCCAATCAAATTAAACTTATATCCAGAGGTGTAGGTACTAAATAAGAATTTCGAACATGCAAGTTCAGAAACTTTCTCCAAAGCATGTGACAAATTCATAGGTAGATCCAACATGATGTAACACAATGAATTAGCAGGAGAAATTCTAGTCAAAACTTCTTTATGTGTTATTAATTCGACATGTGCAAAATTATGAGAATTTAGATCAGCACATGGTTCATTTAAGTCAACACAAGGAATATCAAAAGATTGCACTACAGCAGGTATATACTCACAAGGTTGCTCTATGTCTTGTTGTAGCACCAAATCAGTACCGTGAGCGATGATAGCACCATGTTCTTTACCTTTTTGGCTCTCCTCAGATGATGTAAGTGCATCCATCTCCTTATCTTCATTCTCAACCAATGGGGTCAGTGATTCAATCAGCTCATGCTCCTCTTTGGCATGGTTCTCAACTACCTGCAAGTTGTTAGTCACGAGAAAGGGCACAAACACAGGTTTGTTCTCATGATCATCACCATTACCGCAAGGTTAGCTGCATCAACATATTCATCCTCAATATCACTAGCACTTACATAACCACCATCTTACGTCGTAATATACGCTTTCGACTTGGGCAATCTCTCATGATGTGGCCCATCCCTTTACAACGGTGGCACACAATGGCCGTCGTGACGCCCGTGGAAGCAACCGATGAAGTGCTCTTTGTTGGTGCTTGCATACTAGTAGATTTGCTCGTCTCGGATGCGCGTGATGGTGGCGGAGGCGCTGCTGAATGCGCCCTACTCACAGAGGGGCAGCAGCTCGAAAAATAGGAGGTGGGGCTGTCTTGGCTTGCCACGGTGTCGATCTCGATGCGGCGTACTCCCAAAGTTGCTCCTAGTCCTTTGTCGCCTACCCTGCAATTCCTTCTCGCCAAACAAGCAAGCTGGACCAATCTATTGATATCATTATACTCTTTGTAATCAATTATGTCCTGAATTTCACACCTTAAGCCCCCATAAAACGATCCATCGTATCCTCCTCATCTTCTACAACATTACAACGCAACATGCCTATTTGTAGTTCTTGATAGTATTCCTCGACATTTATTACCTTGGTTTAATTGCTGCAATTTCTTACGCATTTCATGGTTAAAAGCAGGAGGAACAAATCTAGCACGCATAGCTACTTTCAATCTATCCCATGTATCGGTGCTAAACCAGAATTAACTACATGAGTCCACCAAATGATAGCACGATCTTTAAATTCACTAGTAGCTTGTCCGACTCTATGCACTTCAGAACTAGATGGGCATTAAATTTTTGTTCAACTGTCATCTCCCAATCTAGATAAGTTTCAGCATCATAAACACCCGCAAAGGATGGTATGGTAAATTTAACTTTAGCAAATGGTTCATCATTAGCACGAGCATTGTAGTGCTGAAAATTATTACCTCCCATACCATAACGATTGTGATGTAAGCGGTGTTGTGGGCGTGCATCATGGGCAGCAAATGCAGCGCCAGCATCTCGGCTTTGTCTCTCATTGATGGAACTGATGGAGCGCTGCAATGTGTCTATCGAAGCTTGAAGCTTCCTATCGATGCGTCGTTCATCCAAGAGCATCATGAACTCTCCCTTTAAAACACACTCTTGATCATCAGACGACCCACCTATCATGGTTAGTAGAAAACAGAAGACAACACAAAGGTATTATCCCTATCAACTACTAGGTGGTGGAAGGTGGAATCACACATTCTTAAGCGTCTTACCACACCCTTACAAGTGTTCTTATCAATGCAGCAGGTGGTACAACCGGTGGCTGGTTCGTGACACCGTGTCGAGCGTGGGTACGATTGCAAGAGGGGACCTGTTCTGATCAAGAGTATGTGGAGCTTGGAAGGCACAATATGTAGCAAAGGAGAACAATCAGTTAATTTCAGAAATTGCATAGAATTGAATTATAGTTCGTATCTAGCACTTAGCCTATGTTGCTGATCAACCAAGGATGGAAGAAGTCTAAGAATAAGTGTATGGCAAAGTGTAGGAGTGGTAAATACAAGATAATTCAATCCAATTCAATCTGGAATTGAAGAACACAAGGATTGACCCAAAACTGAAAACTTCAGATTTCTGTCCACTGGACAGCACGTTGGTAATTCGGCCGTAACTTTTTGTCAGATGCCTCTTTTTCACTGATTCTTTTTTTTACTGTTTTCTGACGGCTTTTTCTACAGATTTTGTTTTGGGGCCAACTTCTGAATCCTAACACAGAAATTCGCACAAAAATCACAACTGCTGACTGTTGCAGATTCAGAACAGATAATTGGGTCAACTTTCACCGCACATATCTCTTAACTGCCTGGCTAGAATGACGTGAAATTTTACAGATAGATGGATAAGGAATTTTTGAATCTAATGGCGGTGGTCCCACTCAAAAATAATCTCGGAATCAAAAGATATGATGTTTTTGGTGGCGGCTGCAGAGGAAGGAAAAATCAGCCGAAATTGGAAATTAGGGTTTGGGGTGGGGAATTTTTTTTTGTTTGGATTTTCAATGGAACAAAGATATGACCAGCAACTAGACAATACTATGACGGACACAAATTCAATTTAGCAAACCAAAACTAACAGATTGAAAGGCACAACGGGGTTTGGACAGCGGAAATTAACTCTTTTTGTGGGGCAATTTTTTTCTGGACTATAGGAAATAAAAAACCAATCTACTAACTAGGGATACAAGAATTACTTCACGGGCAACCGTCGCTCTGATACCAACTGATGTGACGATGGCCCGATCTTCCGAGAGGTATTGATAAGTCGATTGTGGAGATCTCGACGTTGATGATCCAAAGGCTCCGACCAAAACAGATCGAACCCCTCGCAATCACTACACCACTGCTCCGTTGGTTATCAACCGTGCCGAACACGATTGACCTCGCCAAGAAGGCTATCTCCTGCAAGCGAATCGAGAACACAAGCAAGAGAGTAAAAGATGCAATCTGAAATTGCGAATAATGTTTAAGTTCACAAGTTGGGGTTCCTCAAACCGAACATGCGGCGAAACTGCTAAGCAGAATAAACTCTTAAGAAAAACCCGAGGAAAACTAAAGGGGTGCGACCTCCTTAAATAGGGGAGGGGGAAGCCACACTTATCTAATGAAAAGGGATGTGGTACTATTCCTAGTTACTGTTCACGCGCGTGGTACTGTTCACATGAACAGTTCCGGCCCAAATGGCCCAAGTTACAAGGCCCTCGGCCCACTTTGACTCGGACTGGAAAAGTAACGTGTCTTCTTTCGCCGTTTCTGATCTGCTCAAATGGAGTTTGGAGGTGAGACCAGATCCATCTGAAAGTAGACTTCAAGAGCTTTCCAACGAGTACTCATGGGCCCCGAGAAGCCTTCTAGATCAAAAGTTATGGCCGTTTGAAGTTGGCTTGTCAGGCTGAATCCGAATTGATCTGGAGGCCGAATTGGATTCCAAAACCTGTCCAACTTGAATCCTTGCTTCAATTGATTCCAAAGTGATGTGGTGCTACAAATATATATATTTTCATCATTAGGTAGCATCATATTCTCATTTAAAATATGTTGAAGTTGAAGAAACGAATTCACCTTTAGTTCATTCTTGATATTGGCCGCTATGGTCGTACGTGTTGGTGGCGTGGTCACATCATGCCACGTGTAGGTTCACCAATGACTTGCTATGCATCAGCAAGTCTCTTCTGTTCTAGTTTCAACTAGACTACACCTCACTTGCATAGACTAAGCTACTTATACAATCTATCACTTAAATCTTGTTCTTTGCATCCCTTGTCCACCTTGTGCCATGCTTGAGCTGAACCATCTCATTCAACATCTATGATCATTTTGGACCTTGGTTCTTCCAACCAAGTTCTAGGCATAATTTATTCGCAACTTAACCTACGTTAGTCCAAATATACATCGTGTAACCCATATACACTGACCCAAGACTCAAAAAACATCCCATGACCATTTCCCAACAAATTCACCTAGTTTCGGCCTCTCTGGAAAACCAAGCCAGCATGACCACACTCACTGTGCTGTCCAAACCGCCATGATGAAGTCGGTCAGACCATCCTAGACCTTTCTAGTGGTAGGGGACCAATTTGATCGCTCAGCATGGCCAGTTAGACCGCCCGGTGGTTAGACCACCTTTGCAGATTAGTTAGACCGTCTTTGCTCAGCGGTCAGACTGGCTTGCAGATCAGTTAGACCACCCCAATCTAAACTTTCTGAATTTTGGCAAACTATTCACCAAATCAAATCCTGATGTGACAAATATGTCAATTATTCATTACTAATTAACGAGGATCCTTCCCACATGGTCCCAGGCCCGACCCTGAGGGGGGCGAGCGGGGCGGCCGCACCGGGCCCCCAAAATTCAGGGGCCCCCACCCATATACATAGTATATATACTAGTATACTATCCGTCTTCCGATTTTCCGAATTCTCGGCCGGCCGACTTCTCGTCTTCGGTCTTCAACGGCGACAGCGTGAGCCCAGGGCCCCAGGCTCTCGGCTCTCCACGGCAAGCCGCCGCCAGCCGCCTTTCCTCAGTTCCTCCTAAGGACTTTGGCTCCGGTGGGTGGGGCTCTCCAGGGCGAAGACAGTCGGGGTTCCCGCTCCCTACGGTGAGCCGCCGCCCTTCTTGTAGTTTGCATATTAGGAATTTTTAATCAATAATTAGTGCTTTGTAGTTACTAATTATACTATTGTTCTTTAAATTTTCAGTACCATGTCATCTAGAAAATATGCATCCGGCAGTGAAAAAAGAAAAAAGAGGAAACGAATAGATGAGTTGATAGAATCACAGAGAGGATTCATTGACAATTTTTTTTAAAAGTAATACGAGCAGTTCAAGAAATCCCGATGAATTGGCGATAGTTGCTGCAGTGGAGGACGATGCTAATGTGAATCTAGAAGATGAGGGCCCTACGGAAGACCATGTCAACATCAACACAGATGATAACAATGTGAGTGATCATGAGCACATATTTAGTTCATCTGCTACAGAATCTGCTAGTTTTGATGAACCAGTATTTACTACAAATATTTATGATCCGATAAATTGGGGTAATCTTGATAACAAAGCAAGAGACATATTAGTGGAGAAGGGGCCTATAAGAGAAGAAAATATTGAATTTCCTTTGGATGACAACTCAAGGCATTTTTACTACAGTTATTACTCTAGAAAAATGAGCAATGGAGAGGTACATGATAGAAAATGGTTAGTTTATTCAAAACACGTTGATAAGGTGTTTTGCTTTTGTTGCAAGCTTTTCAATTCTGATAATTGCAAGAGTTCATTGGGGCATGATGGGTTTAGAGATTGGAGGCATATCAATGAGACGCTGAAAGAACATGAAGCTAGTGTCGAGCATATTTCCAACATGAATTCTTGGAATGAACTAAGAGTTAGATTGAGCAAACATGAAACGATCGATAAAGAGCTACAACAGCAAATTACAAAGGAGAAAGAACGTATAAGGCAGGTTCTATTAAGAATAATTGCCATTGTGAAATTTCTTGGCAAACGTAATTTGGCTTTTAGAGGATCCAGCGAGCAACTTTACAATGATGTTAATCGTAATTTCTTAGCTTGTGTTGAGATGGTTGCTGAATTTGACTTGGTAATGCAAGACCACCTTAGACGTATTCAAAGCAAAGAGATTCATTATCATTATCTTAGTCATAAAATTCAGAATGAGTTGGTTTCTCTTTTGGCTTCTGAAATTACAAATTCAATCATAAAGACTGTTAAAGAGGCCAAATATTTTTCTGTTATCTTTGATTGTATACCAGATGTGAGTCACCAAGAACAAATAAGCTTGTTGGTTCGATGTGTTGATATTTCTGATGGAAAAATAAAAGTTGAGGAGTACTTTCTTGGTTTCTTGACAGTGGATGACACATCTGGTTCAGGGCTTTTCAATGTATTGCTTGATGCAATCAAGTCTTTTGATTTAAATGTTGATGATATTAGGGGTCAAGGTTATGATAATGGCTCTAATATGAAAGGAAAAAACAAGGGGGTGCAAAGATGGTTGCTTGATATAAATCAAAGAGCTTTGTATATGCCATGTGCTTGTCATAGTCTTAATCTTACCCTTTGTGATATGGCTAAATCTTGTGCTAAAGCTATTTCATTCTTTGGAATTGTGCAAAGGATATATGTATTATTTTCTGGTTCTGCTAATTAAAGATGGAAAGTTTTGCTTGACCATATAGAAGGTTGAACTGTGAAATCATTGAGCAATACTCGTTGGGAGAGTAGAATCAAAAGTGTCAAAGCAATTAGATATCAAGCTCCCCAATTAAGGTCAGCTCTACTTGAGTTAATGGAAGATAGGGATACCGAACCCAAGGATAGGAGTGATGCAAAAAATTTATATGAAGTGCTTGGTAGCTTTGAGTTTATAATTGGTATGGTTATTTGGCATGATATTTTATTTGCTGTAAATACTGTGAGCAAGAAGTTGCAATCACCATCCATGTGCATTGAGTCTACCTTGCAACAAATAGAAGGCATGGTTAAATACTTTAATACTTATAGAAATGAAGGGTTTGCTTCAAGTATGATCATTGCCAAAGATATTGCAGCTCAAATGAATGTAGAGCCATCATTTCCAGTTAAGCGGCGTGTTCTTAGAAAGAAACAGTTTGATGAAATTGATTGTGATGAAGCAGTTTTGCAAGCTGAGAAGGAATTTGAAGTTAATTATTTTTTTGTTATGGTTGATATGGCAATCAATTTATTGAAAAGTAGATTTCAAGAACACCAAACATTCGGAAGTATATTTGGATTTTTAATGAGTTCAACAACATTAAAGTCATTGGATCGAACTGAATTAAAAGAATGTTGTATAAAATTTGCAGAAACTTTCTCTCTAGATGGTTCATCTGATGTTGAGTTAAATGATCTAATTTCTGAGTTAAGTGTTATGCAATTGACTTTATCAGATAAACCAATGTCTGCTATGGAGATCTTTGAGTTTGTCAGAGAAGCGGATTGTTATCCTAATATTTCTATTGCTTATTGGATTTTATTTACTATGCCTGTGACTGTGGCATCAGCTGAAAGAAGCTTTTCAAAGTTGAAATTGTTGAAGAATCATTTAAGGTCAACAATGTCTCAAGAGAGGTTAAACAGTTTGGCAACTTTATGTATTGAGAAGAAATTATTGGATGAGATTGATATCAATACCATCATCAATGACTTCGCATCTAGAAATGTTAGAAGAAAATTTTAAGGTAATATCTATAAACTCTTTGATATGAATTTTTCTTTAATACATAACGCATTTTAAGTGTTTGTTGGTAAAATTAGATACATATATATATATATGTAGATTTATATTTAGATATTTATACTAGGCCCCTTATTTTTAGTTTTACCTCGGACCCCTAAAATCCCAGGACCGACCCTGCATGGTCCTACATTAAAAATGTCAAGAGACTAGCAAGCAGAGGAAGATGAGTGTGTGCTTCTCAAAGCTTTAGATAGCTACAGGACGGAGCGGGCATGCACGCATGGCATACACAAAGAAACTATCCTGTCGGGGTTCACGGACACGTTTTCCGGGTTTACACGGCGATGGGAATATATGGGACACATCAACTGGGTAAGTACGCCATGTTTATATTGTTTTTTACAATAAATGATTTATATAATAACTAACTTTTAAATAGAATTGTTTTATAGGATCTACTAGTTAATTATAGCATATACTACAGTGACTTTATTTGTATTGATCAAAATTACACTCAAATGTCTCTACAACCTTCTTTACAGGCTATTACCATTCATAAGTTAAAAGTTTGTTTAGTGCTCTGAAGGTAGATCCCGATGCAATATCATGCATGCGCTAGGTGAGACAGAGATCGATGATATGTGTATTTTTGTCTCTCAAAAAAATTGACAAGTTCAATAGGTTGACAGTAGGTGCATTTCTTTTTTATTAGCTTGCTTTGGGGAGGCGTATATACAAATTTCTCTTCACCTGAAATTGTGACTGAAAGAGAAATTTCACTACCACTCAAGGCCCTAGATCATCCTATTCCTATCAGTAAAATCTTCGACTTTGAGTGCATTGAATTCAGATCATCCAAAGGAATACAGAAGAAAAGGATCGATGAAGCTCTCCACTCCAGAATTCCCCTAGCGAAGGCTTCTCATTTGGTAAGATCTTCTCTCCATGGCTCTTCCTGGCCTTGACTTGCGGCCTGGTTTGTCGGTTCAAACGTCAGTTTGGAACATTTTTGGGCTTCCGGTCTCCTCTTCTGGTCCTTCCTCCTCCCCGTTTTTTCTCCTGGTTTCTTTTGGCCGATGTAAATTCAAGCTTTGTCCGGTCTCTGTGAGTGAGATCCTTCAATCGGTGATTGGAGGTCAAGCTCCTGATTTCAAGGTGCTCCAAGTGGGTGATCGAGTTTTCCGTTTCTCGGTTTCATGCAAATTGGTGGGCTTCCATATTATCCAGCTGCGCTCTTTTGAGTGTTCTTCCTTCAAGCTATTTTTTAATCTTTGGAGTCACGGCGGTGCAAATTGGCGTCGTGAATTTGCCCTCTTCCAAAAAGAAGAAGAATCCACTTGGCAACAGGTTCAGCCATGGTCTTTCAAATCTCGAAGCTTTGCGGATGTGCTGAAAGCTCCCCTTCTTACTGAAGCCAACTCAGTTCCTGTTCGAACTTCAGAATTACGAGGAACTCAAATTTCCAGGATTTCGGCTTTTGCACGTCTTAATTCTAAAGATTTGGAAGCAAATTTGAGGTACTCTGCTTCTGATCAGGTGGTGCAGCAGGATCAAAATTCAAATCTTCGATTGGGCAATCTTTCTGATCAGTTTTCAAATTCCAATTGTGTTCGTTGTTTGTCTGCTCATCACTCAAGGCGAAATTGCCGCGCTCCAATTAAATGTCATCATTGCCTTAATTGGGGCCATATTGCTATTCACTGCAGAAGAAATCCTGTTCGTTATTCAACTCGTGTTTCAATTGGTGGTGGCACGCCCAGTCTGGCCCACTTGCGGCCTAGCTCTAGTAGCCCGCCAGTGTTTGATTCCTTCACAGATTTGGCCCGTCATCTCCGGAACCTTCCACCTTTGCGATCGCCTGCTAAACCGGTCACCGTCCGTTGGTCTTCCCCCGGAAAGTCTCTGACAAGTAGGGCCACGACTCCTGCTCCTGGCTTCAGAATGGTTGTACCCTTCCGGGCTGATTCTCTCTCTTCGACTCCTTCGAGGCAAACAAAGGTTGCCTCCTCGATCGGAAGAACACCCACCTCACCTTTCTCTGTCGATCCAAGAGAGCATGGCATACCAGAGAGCTGATCCAACCCCTTTTCTTCCAGTGGGCTTGCACTGGCAAGATGTTGCTGGTCGTCCTCCAATGGTTCGAGCCACAGCACAAGTTCATCCCCAGTTGCGTAATGAAGACCTTGCAATAGTCACGATCAACCCTATTCCTGGTAACGCACTAAACTTTGGGATAGTGCGGAATATTATTCGTGAGCTTCTCGTAGATCAGATGAGGATAGAAGTTCGTGAGATTCAGCCTTGCCATTTGGGTCAAGCCTTTGTCCGTTTTGTGCATGATTTTGATAGGCATAATGTGGTTATCAATAGTCCTATCCCATATGGAGATGTTAACTTAAGTTTTGCGCGCCACAATGAGGGTCGAAATTGGCGCAGGGTTTACTACAATCGTGATTGCTGGCTCATGCTGCTAGGCTTTCCTGTTGATTATTGGGAGCAGGAATATATTGACAGTGCTATTGGCACTTTTGGTAAAGTGGTAGCATGGGAGCGTGACACTACTCACCTGGCAAGGTTGATTGTCAGAGCCAGAGTCATGGATCTTGAGACTGTGCCGCATTTTATTGTCTTCAGTGACGCAATGGGTTTTGACGGTGACTCTTGGACCATTCAGTGTGAAATTCTCCATCATCAGATTCAAGGTGGTGGTCCTCAAGATGAAGACCCTATTCCAGCGGTTAATGAGATAGGACCTGGGGTACCTTTTGACTTCTTTGGTCTAGGACAAGCTGGTCATGGGCCTCAAGCCCCAGGGCCACACCCTGGTGCTAATGCTGCTCCTCAGTTTGGTCCTCCTCTTGCAGACTGGGATCTCTGGCCGCATAATATTCAATTGCCTCAAGCGCCCCAGCCTATGATTGAAATTGATCTCAATGTAATGGCTCCAGAGGTTTTAGATGATGCTCAGATGGATGATGTACAGATGGATGATGTTCAGGAAGTGCTGATTCATCCTCTAAATGGACCTGATCTTGATGCAGTTGCCCCTGAGCCAAATGTTCTCTTGCAAGTTAATGAGGCCGAGGAAGATTTACAGGATGATCTAGAAGTAGCAGATTTTCTAAACAATAATCTAGGGGAACAGCCAGACTTGATCGCACCGATTTTGGATGTTCCTCTTTTGCATGTTCCTCAGGAGGCTTTTATACATGATGATGAAGATGACATTCCTGAAGACATGTTAGAGGGAGATCAATTTGTTAATCAGGACAACCAGCAACAGATTTTGGGCAACATCCAAGCTGGTATAGTTCAGATTTCTGAACAGGTGGATTTTTCTGCTCTACCTTTACACTCCAAGGCAGATGTTGGTTCTTCGGCTGAGGCCATCAGGCTTTGGGCTCGTTACCTCTCCCCTATTGGTAACCTCCCATTGGTTAACATCCCTGTGGAGTGGTCTAACTTTTTTACTTTGGCGCTGCTTTCTCCAACACATTTCACTTGGGCAAAAAATTTCCTGTCTTCTTCTGCTTGGGAATTCTTTCGCTCACAAGGTCCCAGTATTCAGTTCATACTCCCTGCGAAATGTCCAGTAGATGAGCCAGTCAAATGTTCTTCGTTTTCTGTTCCTATTCGAGATGTTAAAGGAAAGGCTGTGATTGAGGACATAACTCCACCATTCACCCCATCTCTTTCTAATCCTGTTCAACAGGCAGAGAATTTATCTTCTAAACAGCATTCAAAGAAAAGTTCTCTTGTTGATACAAGCCTGCGCCGCAATCCGCGTAAGAGAAGCTCTGCAGATGGCTTCAAGCGTACAACTTGTACTGAGCGACACTGTTTGGCCTGTTCCACTGATGGTCCGCATTTAACTCCCTCAGTTATCAGAAATCTTGGGGAAACTTTCTGTCATATTGACCCTGAGAAGCTTTCAGAGAAGACACTCCTAGCAAAAAAGAAACAGCCAGCTCCTGGAGGGAAAAGAATGAAGCTCCAAAAAGTTCAAACTGTCAACGACAAGCCCAGTAAGCCAAAGCCCACTGAAAAGCCTAGTAAGGTGAAAGATAAGCCCAGTAAGAAAAAGGCTGATAACTGATTCAACTTAGGCTGATTTAATGAGTGCTCCTTTTGCATCCTTCAGCTTTTTCGGGTGTTGCTCCATTCTGATGCACGCTGTTCCTCCAGTTTGTTTAAGACTGTGTTATGTCTTTTGCACAACTATGTTATGCATAGATTGTTGTCTACATTTCACCTCTTTTATTGCTGATCATGACTTCGCAAATAAATAAGCGCTCTTGGAAAGTTCTTAGTTGGAATGTTCGTGGGCTTAATTCAGATAGAAAGTGGGGTGCTGTTCGTGATAAGATTGTAGAAAGTAAATGCGATATTGTTTGTCTTCAAGAGACTAAGAGGGGTTTCCTTGACTCAGCTTCTCTTAAAAAGTTTTGCCCTTCCAAATTAAGCAGTTTCGAATATTTACCCTCTGTTGGGGCTTCTGGGGGACTGCTTGTTGCTTGGAATCCTACTCTCTTTAGGGGAGAGTTAGTCTTCTCAAATGACTTTGCCATGTCAGTAGAATTCTTTTCGCAACACTCTGGTAGCAGCTGGCTGTTAACAAACATTTATGCTCCTTGTTCCTCAGACAGAAAGAGAAGCTTTCTTAATTGGTTCAAACATATACAAATGCCTGATGATATAAATTGGCTGCTTGTGGGCGATTTTAATCTCATCCGAAAGCCACAAGATAGAAATAAAGATGGTGGCGATATCACAGAAATGTTTCTTTTCAACGAAGCTATAAGTTCGTTAGGCCTTACGGAGCTACCACTTTTAAACAGAAAGTACACCTGGTCAAATAAGTAGCATCCTCCCTTGTTAGAACGGCTGGATTGGTTCTTCACGTCCTCGGTCTGGAACATTTCTTATCCGAACACTCAAGTTTGGCCCCTAGTGATGGAGCCTTCAGATCATACTCCATGTGTTGTCAATATTTCAACAGAAATTCCTATTGGGAAACGGTTCAGGTTTGAAAACTACTGGATGTGCCATGATGACTTCCTCCCTGTAGTCTCCCATGGCTGGTCGGTTCCTTCGCCCCATTCTAATCCAGCAAAAATTATTACTGGCAAGTTTAAGATTTTTCGGAGGGTCCTCAAATCTTGGAGAGCAAATGTTTCTAGCCTGTCTACTTCTATTGCTAATGTGAAGTTAGTGATTAACTTTTTGGAAGTTTTAGAAGAGTTCCGAGATCTTTCAATTCCAGAATGGAATTTCAGGAATATTCTTAACGAAAAGCTTCACTCTCTCCTACATCAACAACAGGTCTATTGGAGGCAAAGGGGCACCATAAAGTGGGCACAATTAGGTGATGCTCCAACAAAGTTTTTTCATGCTAATGCAACAATTAGACTTCGAAAAAATCTTATTACTTCGCTGTCTGATAGTTCTGGGGAGGTTTTTTCAGATCATAAGAGTAAGGCTCGACTTTTATGGACTGCTTTTAGAGATAGACTGGGTAAATCTGATTTCACTCAAATGCACTTTCATCTGCATGATTTGCTAGATCAACCTTGTGACCTTTCTTCTTTGGAAGAACCTTTCAGTCTAGATGAAATCACTTCTGTGATTAAGGAACTACCAAGTGACAAATCACCAGGGCCGGACGGCTTTAACAATGAGTTCCTGAAAAAGTGTTGGAGTCTGATCTCTTCTGATTTCCTTAAGATGATAGAAGCCTTCTTTCATGGTAACATCTGTCTCCAAAGTCTAAATGGCTCTTTGATCACACTTGTTCCAAAGAAGGACACACCAGTGGCAGTCAATGATTTTAGACCCATTTCGCTGCTTAATTGCTCTATGAAATTAATTACAAAGCTTTTAGCCAACAGATTGCAGCGTTTTATCTCTCAGTTAGTACACAAGAATCAATATGGGTTTATCAAATCAAGAACAATACAAGATTGCCTTGCATGGTCTTTTGAATATCTTCACTTATGTCATCATTCAAAGAAAGAACTAATCATTCTCAAATTGGATTTTGAGAAAGCTTTTGATCAAGTGGAGCATGAAGCTATATTGCAGATTTTACAAGCTAAAGGATTTGGCCCTCGTTGGTTAAGATGGATGCAAGATATCTTTAGCTCCGGCTCCTCATCAATCCTCTTGAATGGAGTCCCAGGAAAAACTTTTCATTGCAAGCGAGGGGTTCGACAAGGAGATCCTCTGTCCCCCCTTCTTTTTGTTTTGGCGGCTGACCTTCTTCAGACAATTCTTAATCGAGCATCCTCTCTTGGACTCTTAAATCTGCCCATTCCAGTCAATCATACATCTGACTTTCCCATTATACAATATGCAGATGACACTTTAATAGTAATGGAGGCTTCTAGCCGGCAACTCTTCTGCTTCAAAGCACTTCTTAATTCGTTTTCGGATTCAGTGGGTTTAAAAGTTAACTTTGCCAAATCTATGATGGTTCCAATCAACGTCCCTCCTGATAAGATGGAGATTCTAGCTTCTCTTTTTGGGTGCTCACAAGGATCCTTGCCTTTTACATATCTTGGGCTTCCTCTTGGTTTAACAAAGCCGAGAATTGTTGACTTTCTGCCTTTGGTCAGCCGTTGTGAGCAAAGGCTTGTGTCAACCTCTTCCTTCCTCACACAAGCTGGGCGGCTCCAACTGACAAATGCTGTTTTCTCATCTTTGCCAACATTCTACATGTGCACGTTCAAGCTTCAAGATGCAGTGGTTAAACAGATTGACAAATACAGAAAACACTGCCTTTGGCGAGGGTCTGATATCAACAATAAAGCTCCACCCAAAGTAGCCTGGAATATGGTCTGTAAGCCTAAAAAAGCAGGTGGTCTGGGAGTCCTTAATTTAAGAACTCAAAACACAGCTTTGTTGCTTAAGAATTTTCACAAGTTCTTTAACCGAATGGATGTGCCATGGGTGCGCTTGATCTGGGAAAAACATTATTCCAATGGAAAGCTCCCAAGTCACATTAGCAAAGGGTCTTTCTGGTGGCGAGACATCTTAAGGTTGCTCACAGATTTCAAAGGTATTGCCTCTGTGCAAGTAAATGATGGCCAAACGTGTTATTTCTGGGAGGATATGTGGAATGGCCAAACTCTTAGTCATTACTTCCCTGAGCTTTATTCCTTTGTCAAAAACACTAGAATCACTCTCCACAAAGTGAAATTGACTGCAAATCTCCGGATCTCTTCCATCCGCCTTTATCACTCAAGCTTATTCACAATTTCAAGAACTCCAGTCCATCTGGAAGATTTAATTCTCGGTGTAGACAAAGACAAGTGGAGTTATATTTGGGGCTCAACTTTCTACCAGTCTTCTAGAGCTTATAGAACTTTACTTGGCCACGCACTGTCCCACCCGATGCTAAAATGGATTTGGAAATCATCCTTGCAACCTAAACATCAAGTCTTTTGTCGGCTTCTCTTAGGGACCGGCTTAGCACCGAGCTCTCTGAAGCGCAGAAACATGTTGCTAGCTTCTTATGATTGTGTACTTTGTGACAATAATTCGGAGGAATCTGTGGTACATCTGCTTCTTTCTTGCAGTTTTGCGCGCAGTTGCTGGCACTCGTTGGGTATACACCTTGGCGCCCATCTAAATTTGGAGGATGTTTTCTCAAGTTTCAAGGATCAGCTCAGAGTGCCTTTTTTCATGGAGATAATTGGTTTAATGTGCTGGAGTGTTTGGATGTCGAGGAATGACTTGATTTTTCGTGGGATTCCTCCTTCTCTGCAGAGATGTCGGCAGATCTTTAGAGAAGAATTCGCTCTTATCATCCATCGGGCCAAGAAGAAGTATTTTCCACACATTGTCAATTGGCTTGACGCCCTTTTGTAATCTTCCTTTCGTTTTTGTGAACTCTGTTTGTCTCTGTTTCGTTTATATATATTCTATAATCAGTAGGGGTTAACCCCTCCTGTTCCTTTTCAAAAAAAAAAATAAGTTAAAAGTAAAAGTCTATATGAGCGATCCTATTTATCACAACCTCTCCAGCGTGAATCCATCAACCTTGCCGCGTGTCCAAAAATAGAAGAACTCATTGTTTAGTTACTGTCGTTCGCCTGCTTCTCTCTCAAGCAGCGTATGTCGATGAAGCGATATGGATCCACCACCTCGCCGAATGATGGCACTCCAAATGCATCTGGAATGCGGCTGCCGACTGGCTCTCGAAGAGATCATAGGGCTGAGAAACTTAGGTTGAGATGGGATCGAGTTCTTGTTAATTACATGCCTTATTACGGGTGCATGCATGAAGCACGGAGCATCTGGCTTTGCTAAGTAATTCCTTGGGGTTTTTAAGTTATCTGTAGCATGAATTTTTTGAGTTGCAAATAAACTTAGCAAATTCTTTGTACTTTTTGGCGAGGAACACATAGAGAAGTTGAAGTCAAAATTTTCAGAATGCAGAAATCCAAGCACACTATACATGTAACACCCTGCCCTTTAGTACCATATTGTTAGTTTTTCTTGAGTTACACTAGCATATAATACCTGTTGATCCAAATCATAGCATTTTCGGATTAACCCTTTTAGGCAAAGCAAGGATGGAAATTCAATAGAGGTGTGATGCATGCATGCCCACCTCACGTGTGGGCTAGACTTTTAGCAAATTTTGGGTCATAGGGTATTACAGATGGTATCAGAGCATCAACCCTTGCTACATGGGCTGCGTGTGTGTAGCCCTGTAGCGGCACACGGCATGGATCATGTAGTAAGGGCAATTCTGAGTAGATTACTGTCGGGGCATCAGCCCTTTAAGTCGGAAGATTATAACACCCTACCTTTTAGTACCGCATTGCTAGTTTATCTTGAGTTACTAGCATGTAATACCTGTTGACTCAAATCGTATCACTTACGGATTATCTCTTTTGGGCGAAGTGAGGACGAAAGCCCAAGATAAGTGCTACGCATGCATGCCCACCTCACGCATATGGGCAGGGATTTTAGCGAGTTTTGGACTGCAGGGTGTTACAATATAACAAAACTTGCTTATTTTCTTTCTTTAAGTATAATGTATACAAATTTGTAATATTTACTGTTCTCTCTTTAATTTTACTTTATGAATATACATGACTCAAGTATTTTTACGATTCTGCACTTTCGTGTGAGGTGGCATATAGTTTTGGCGCCTGAGACCTTCAACTTGTTCGTGTGTATCGAGTACGGCAATATCTCGTCGTTCAAGTGAAAGAAATCCCCCTTCCGCTTCCCGTTTATGGCTGGGAGGAGATATGTATGAACCAGTCCCCGAAGGTTTGAGACACCTGAATTTGCAGTATGTATATTTATCATTGTGACCTTAATTTGATGCAGTAGCGATGATCTATAACCGTAATCAAAGTGTCTTTTTTTTTAAAAAAAAATGCAGGCAGGAGCTCTGCCAATCAAAGCATCTTGCTTTTGATCCATGCTCCTTTCGTTTTTTCTCACATTAATATGTCATATACAGTTTGGTGGAATCAGATCATGAGGTGTTTGGCACTTCGGTGGCGCGTGAAATCTTGTGCACTGAATGCAAGGGTTGATTGCATCCTGCACCTTTGGAAAGAGCCAGGCTAACTTGCCCCAGTAGAAAGCTGTGCAAGGTTATAAGAGAGCTGCAGAGCTCACAACTCTTAAGGAATTAAACACACATCACGCACGAGAGTTCTTACTTCCCTACTCAAGTAGTTGTATGAAGTTCATTCTGTTGCATTTACACCAAGGAAATTTTCTTGAAGAATAGGAAAATGTTTTGCGTTTCACTTCCACATTTGGATACACATAGGCTTGGAAGGTATCGAGTGTTTTACATGCTTGAGTAGTGCGTCAGACTTGAGACATGGTGGCTGATATTCATATACAGAGGTATAGTTAGCAACAAAGATTTGACTTGTCCGATCTTCGCCTAAATAGAATAACATTGTAACTTTATGTTGTTGCTTATATTGAAACAGTACGTCGGGCATGCTCTCGTCAAAGGTGGCAACGACGAAGCGGTCATGATCGTGCATAGGTTCTCACAACCTAATAATGCAGCATAAATTGATCTAAGCAACATGGACATTCTTTGTAGTTAAGAGATGGAGATGATCTTCAACTTGCAAGGTCAGGAGTGACATGGCCTCAGCACTAGTCAAGCAAGCTCGACGGGTCACCAGGCTCATATGTTTTCTATTTTCTCAGTGGGCTCATATACACAGCTTCGTTTTTTTCCCGTGGATACATACATCATATGCTAGCTTCCTTCGTCTCACCTAATGGGATCTATATACTACTGTAACACCCTGAAAGTATAAAATCCAAATAAAAAGAAAATGCCCCAAAACTCCTAGGAATTTCGGATCTGGCTTACCCATCTATACTCTAGTAATTCTGAAATTCTTAACCCATCTTCCTTCACAACTTCCTTTCCCATAAGGTAATTAACGAAGCATCTCTGTGCCATCGCTGCAGCGCGCGCGCCTCGCATCGTCATCGCGCGTGGCGCGCCGCCGCGCCGCCGTCGCCTCGCCCTTGCGCCGTGGCCGCAGGAGCCGCGTGCCCCGCGTCGTCACGCGCCATGGCCCTCGCGTCCCCGTGCGCACGCCCTCGCGTCGTGGCCGCAGGCACCAGGCTACGTGGTTGGCTACGTGCATGCATGTATGCTTCTACCTATTTATCTCCTTAATCCCATCCCGAATCTTTATGCCTTAATCACCTTGCCTGGCTTCATCGTGGGAATAGAAGGGATCCTTGGACGACTTCATATTTACAATTCTTCGTGCTGTCAGTCGGCCGAGTACTTGGCAGGCAAGAACCCTCGACAATCCTTCAGTATCTATCTTTTCAACAAACAATTCTCTATACTTGCATGGTCGCTGGTTGATTAGACCCAATAGTCTGTAATCCAAATTCAAACGACCAAGGTTATGTTACCAATGATTTATTAGCATGGATTGTCTATGATGTCTACTTGACAATTAATTGATGTTTGGATTATTGAAGCTAAGCCTTATAATTAGCCACACATGGATTATGGGATAACTAGCATTCGGTTCTTGTAGTACTGTGCTGGGTCAAAGATGTTTTACTTGGATTTAGCCATTGTCCAAGTCTGGAGATTTTGATGGGAACATAGGATCACCATTGTTAATTACGGTAGCAGGCATAATGGTTCACTGGGTTGTTAATTCTAAACCGTAGTGCTTTAGTTGCTTGTATCACTATTGTTATTATCATATTAAATGTCTACTTCTGATCTTCCTATTACATATCAAATATCATCTCCATCACTTAACGATATCAATCCTTAACCTTGTATCATGACGACCTTTATTGACAACCATTTCAGTTTGGTCTCTCTCTTTACATACTACAATTTCACAATTGAGTATCGTATATAGGGGTAATAACAATACCTACTCAACAACATACGGGTAGACCGTACAATCTCATTTTTGGGAAAATAACACCCCGACACAGGTATACAATCGAGGTGTGTGCCTAATTATTATCGTACAACCTGGTATATGATTTGTTATCATCGGTGCCATAATTACCTTCTCATTACGATTACATGATCTCCATATCTCCTTATTACTTATGGATTTTCATTGTTACATATAACACATGTCTCTTTATACCATTATTACCGTTGCCTTACCGTAGTCACATTTGGTGTGCAGCTGCATGGAACTCCTTGTACCCTTTACCGTATCCCTTTATATTATCATTTCAGTTGTCGATTTAGGCTACTTGCTGAGATTTTTCAATCTCACACTTGTTCTTTCTGTTCCAGGTAAAAAGTCAGTGGAATAGATTTGCATAAGAGCATAGGCGTAAATGGCACACGATTTATTAACATGGTGGAGGCGGCTGTCCAGGCACGAGGCTGGAGGTGGGCTGTGAGGTTAAAGTTGGGATGGTAATTTTCTCCGTGGGGCGAGGTCCCGTGAGGATAATCCCTGTGGGGGGCGGGAGCGGGGAAACTTCTCCCATGGGTTTGGGGGGATGGAGCCCGTTAGTTGACGGAGCGGCGGTGGGGCCCATGGGACCAGTCAAAAATTAGAAATGTATTATTTTATTTATATAATATAGATTTTTAATATAGAATATGTATTCTTTTTTATATATTTGGACAAAATATGTATTTATACTTATGGTTTATGTTTTGAAGTTATATTTCTATAAAAAAGTATATATATATATATAACATAATTAATAAAAACCACTTTAATATTTTTAAATATATATAAAATACCTTTTTTTAATCCCCACGAGGGCTGGGGACGGGGGAGCGTTGCCCCTCGTCAGCTTCACGGGGCAGGGCCCAAGGGGGGAGCTTCGTGGGGATCAGGGTATGGGCGTGGAGCTGCTCCCCGTCCCGTCCCATTGCCATCCCTAGGTTGGAGACGACGCAGCTGGCCGAAAGGCACGATGCGGTGGAGGAATGGCAGCGACGAGGCAAATGGGATGGGATGAGGGAAAACTCTTTCGGTTTGAAAAAATTTCTCCTAACAGTGAAAGCAACGAATGGAATGAAATTTCATTATTTCGTTCCAAAATTCAGATGAAATATTTGAACACGTTTGAACTCTTTACCAAAATTTGGATGAAATTCGGCTAAAATTTGGATTGTATGTGTAGCCGGGTCCAAATTCAAATGATAATGAATGTATTAATTTGACCGAATTGGTTTTATTTTAGAGGGTAATGAAATGGCTGAAAAAAATAAATTTTGGTGAAATTTCCCTGAAATAATGAACAAGGATGGGGCTATGGGAGGAACTACTTGAGGTGAGAGATGGAGTGGTAGTGTGATAAAGATCCAAGGATTCAGCATTTTTTTAAATGAAAAATCAGTTTTCTCCCCTGACGGTTGGATCCACGTCAGGCATAGGGGTTTCTAGACGGTTATTCCTAAACCGATTCCAGTCGCATTTCAGACGGTTAAAGGACCTATTCATATCGACTTTTAATAATATTTTTTAACTGTGGCTAATTAATAATAGTAGTTGATAGAAACTAGAATTTTTTGTACGGATAATCCATTTTTATTCGAAATTACATAAATATACCCGCGGGAAAATTTTTTACAAAAATAGGCTCCAGTCGCCGAACCGTTGGGCGATCGAGTTAATCGCTTAACCGCATCGCGACAAAATTTGTCTCAGCACAAGATGAGCGACTACATCCAGTCGCTTAACGGAAGAGCGACTAGCATGCAGTCGCTCTTCCGTTAAGCGACTAGAATGCAGTCGCCATCCCGTAGGGCGACTGCATGTAGCCCCCGTGTTTTGTTTTAGATTTTGTGAATTTTGTAACGTTGAACGGGTAAAAAATACGGTGAAGTTGTAATAAAAGTTTATGTTAATTGTATATTGTAGGTGTGCAAAAAGTTTTAAAATTTTTTTTTCATGAAAGATTGAGTAAAGAACGATCGATACATACACTGTTAAGTGAGATAGTTTATGTGCGGAAAGAGATAATAGACTTATGTAAATTTAAATAAACTTCATATTATAATCTGTGAGTAACATGCCGCATGTTTTTCATTACATGCATAAATACATAGCATCTGCAGCGTCGCCTCACTAGTCACCCCGGTGTGCCCGTCACCGCGCGCGCGTCCTCCCATACGGCCTCGCTTAGCCCTCCTCCGGTGCAACGGGTTAGGACGATCCGAAAAGTAAAACGAGGAGGAGGGTGTCTATCCGCGGGGCGGGGCGAGTCACCGCACCTCTGGCTGTGTGCTCTCGGTGCACGGGCGCAGAGATAACCTCGGTGCTACGTCGGAGTAGTGTCCATGCCACTCCGGTGTAGACGCGAAAATCGTCCACTTCCTCCCGGCACGGGAGATGCCGAGACGCCGTCTTTGCCGTAAGCACCGCAATATTAATAACGTTAGTTCGTTGCATATCGTCTTCGGATAAACACGATATAAGAACCTCTGCGTGCTGTGCACGGTGCCATCCACGCAGGAGGAGGGGCGTACACCCCCTGCGTAGAAGGCGTGAAGTGAAACGGTGTAGGAGGCCCTGCCCAGGCTGAACCCCCTGGCTGCTCCGGGTGAGGTGGTGGAGGACGTATCCACGTAGGTGCACCAGAGTGGTGCCACGCTGGTCGGGGTGGACGAGCAGTCGAAGCGGTGGGCGTGGAGACCGCCGGTAGCGTCGTGCAGGAGAGTAGGCCAACGATACGTCTGGCCGCGTCGTGCACCCGACGCGCAAAGCTGATGCCCTCCTCATGGGTCAGGTGCGCACCACTGGAGAGCCTCTCGATCTTGTCCCGAGTCGAGGCATAGGCGAACCGACGTCGACCGACACAAAGACATGAAATGGTTGATTATCGAAACGACATTACCATTTGGGAATCTTTGAAATGACATGAAACGTACCGCGATGTGAGCGTCGCGCGCGAAGTGCGAGGGGTACGTGTCCGTCGGAGCGGCGACGTGTGTGGCAGGCGGGTCTACCACATATACGAGCCTGGTACGGGTCCGCGGCTGGTACCAGCGCAGGTACTCGGCGTACTCCCTGCTGTCGTACGGGCTGTCCTCCTCCACGCGGTCGTCGAGCGCACCCTGCCACTGCTCGACCCAGGGCTGCATCCTCACCGACCAGTCGGTGCCTCTTTTCACTCCCTTCGCGCTTTGCCTGCGTATAGAACCATTACTGGATGTGAGATACTTGCGAACGCAGTAGTAAGTATGTAAATATTTAGCAGAAACGATCACTCACCCGTGCACGTGGCGCGGAATCGATGGTCCGAATGGTGCAGGAACCGGCTGCCGTAGCCTGAACTGCCGCATCACCCGCTGGGGTGCGTAGTCCTCCACGTAGATGAGGTACACGAGCTTCGCGGGTGAGCGAAAGCCCGATCACGCCAAAGAAAGTGAGGACAACCCGCCAGAGCACGGGCACGAATCGCCAGATCTGCGTCGGCTCCAGCCGCACGCCGTCCGGTGTGATGCGGTCGAGCTGCTCCACAAAGACCCGATGCGCCGTGTGACCTGCACGTCGCGCGAACAGCACTCGCAAGAAATATAAGCCGCTTAGAATGACGATCGTCAATAAGACGAAATAGTTGATCGTGATAATACTTACTCGACGACGGCACGGATAGAACCCATCGTCGGCGGTCAACGTCTCCCCACGATACATCTCGGGCCGTGACGGGCCATGTCGTCTAACACAGTCGCCCGAGGCTTAAGCGCTCGAACGACCACAAGCGCGATAGCGGCGGACAGCCGTGAGGATCGAGTTCGCCTTGACCTCGTGCACGCATCGCATAGGGCGCGATGCGTCGCGGCAAGCACGGCCGATCCCGGTGACTGGTGGGGCTCGCCGTCGTGATCGCCTCGCATAAGCGATAAGGCGCGCATCCACCGAGTTGCCGTGGTGGTGGTGAAAAGCACCAACCAAACACCACAAAGACGTCGCCTCGGTGGCGCGACACCTGGTGATCGTCTGCCTGTGGAACCATGCGCTCCACCTGAATTCAAACAAGTTTTTATTAGTACGTCATACCACAAATAAACGGTTGGACGACACGATCGAATGTAAAAAACCACGTACCCGGTACTGTGTGAGCCACCTCAGCGTCGGCCCATGGGTCTGCGCCTCTGTGAACACGTGGTGCTGAGGGCCCGGTGGAACGACACCCTCGAATCTGCCAAGCAGGTCAGCGCGCCAGTCGTCTGGGGCCTCCGGTAGGAAGGCAGCGTCTCCCGCGATCGGAAGGCCAAGGAGCAGGGACACGTCCTCCAGGGTCGGCGTCATCTCCCCGAATGGGAGGTGGAAAGTGTGCGTCTCGGGCCGCCAACGGTCCACCAAAGCCGTCGCTGGGAACGGTCGAACGGGAAGCGTCGTGATCGCTCCCCGCCCGCCTCGTCCCCGCCCGCCTCGTCCCCGCCCTCGTCCCCGCCAGCGCCTGCATCCTCGTCCGTGGCCTGCACCATCCGGGCAAGAGGGAGTAGCCCGGCATCCCGCAGCCTGCAAACAAAGTGAAGGTCACCACGGAATGAACTTACGGTCGCACTAAACGCTGGAGTAGTGCAAACCTGGCAGTCCAACGAGGGTCGAGTCTCCAGGCCACGCGAGGTGTGCGTGTCCGGACCACTCCCAGCTGAGGCGGCTCGTCCGTGCTCCCCGGTGTCGGCACTAGACGGGAAGCGCGATGAGAGCGGTCCACGTGCTCGTCCAACAGCGCGTACTGCCACTCGGAGGCACGTCCAGCACGAGCCATACCTGCAAAATTTGTACAATAATTTCTACATTAAATTTCTACACTACATTTTCCAAACTAAATTTCTAAACTACATTTTCTAAACTATTTTTTTAATTAAATTTCTACACTATTTTTCTAAACTAAATTTTCTACCCTAATTATCTACACTAATTATCTACACTAACTATCTACACTAATTATCTACACTAACTATATTTCTAAACTAATTTTCTAAACTAATTATCTACACTAATTATCTACACTAACTATCTTTCTACACTAAATTATCTAAAATAATTATCTACACTAATTATCTACACTAATTATGTACACTAACTATATTTCTAAACTAATTTTCTAAACTAATTATCTACACTAATTATCTTTCTACACTAAATTATCTACACTAACTATCTTTATACACTAAATTATCTAAACTAAATTATCTAAACTAATTATCTACACTAACTAATTTTCTAAACTAATTATCTACACTAACTATCTTTCTACACTAAATTATCTACACTAACTATCTTTCTACACTAAATTATCTAAACTAAATTATCTACACTAACTAATTTTCTAAACTAATTTATCTACACTAATTATCTACACTAACTATATTTCTAAACTAAATTATCCACACTAATTATCTACACTAACTATCTACACTAACTAATTTTCTAAACTAATTATCTACACTAACTATATTTCTAAACTAAATTATCTACACTAACTATATTTCTAAACTAATTTTCTACAGTAACAAAAAATTACCTGAAAATCGCGCACGCCCTCTCTTCTTCTCCTCTCCCCTCCCTCTTCTTCTCCTCTCCCCTCCCTCTTCTTCTCCTCCCCCTCTCTTTCTCTTCCCTTCCTCTTCTCCTCCTCTCCCTCTCTTTCTCCTTCTCTGCGCGCCGAAGAAGTGGACGTCGTCGGGGGCGGCCGCTCGGCCGGCCTTATATCCACCATCAGTCGCCCAACGGTTGGGCGACTGATATGCAGTCGCCCAACAGTTCAGCGACTTATTTGCAATCGCCGAACCGTTGGGCGACTGGAGTTAATCGCCCAACGGTTGGCAGACTCTCCAGCTGCCGCGGTCTGGTTGGGCGATTAACTCCAGTCGCCAACGGTTCGGCGACTGGAGCCTATTTTTGTAAAAAATTTTCCCGCGGGTATATTTATGTAATTTCGAATAAAAAATGGATTATCCGTACAAAAAATTCATAGAAACTATATTATGTAAGGAAGGCAGTGTAATAAAAGATACTATAACATACGGATCTCATATGACTTATGGAATTGTTACATAATAAAATATGAAGTACGTTACAATATGTAAAAGTGCAACATTGTGGCTAATAAATAGTAATGGATCATGTATTGTGCACAAGTCAAGTGGCTAGTACATAAGGAGAGGATCCGATCTAATCCTTTCGAGCAAACATATATATACCATAGGCGTGTCCGAGACTAGCATTGGAGAGCGACCGAAGAGTGACTGACGGCCTATCGATCGAGACACGCTACACCATGGAGTTTGCGCCTCAATCACTTGGTATGTCATAGACATAGGAGGTATCAGGAATGGGCGGGGCACACTAAAGTATCTGTACACCGAGCCTTCAGCCATGGAGGTAAGAACTCAAACCACCTCCAGGTCCTCTACCATGCACGTCAAAGGGCCCAAGCCAGGTTCATTTACGCTGGCTTGTTCCTTCGAACAGCTAGGTTCCAACGTGCCCAAGCCAGCAAGGACGTTGAAGCTGGTGGCACTGCAGATCGAGGCCGTGTTTCCTAATGGCTGAGGCTGCTGTCGGCTGAGCCGTTAGCGTCGTCCGTTCGCATGGCTCTGCTGGCGTTGCTCCCGCCGCGGCGGCGGTGTCCCATGTCGGTTTCAACGAGCTTCGTGGGCCATGGTTGATGGTTGTCTTTTAAGAGTACAGGGCCTTACGATGTAATATTTATTAATTAATGATGACGTTGTTTTGAGTTTAAGCACAACATATATGTTTCCATATCAAACGTGATCATTTTGTATGTCCGGTTAGTGCAGCATAAAAACAGGGGAAAAAAAAATCTGAAACCTTTATTTCGGATCAGTTTTCCATCTGCGGATCTGCCTTATTTATCAGTGAGTAGTAGTCGATCAGTGGTAGTTAGAGATAAACTCTTTTTAACTTCTACGGTTCTGCACTTCTCCCAGCTCTCGTGAAGTTCAAACCAACAAGAACACAAAAGTGAAGGATGCAGCCGTACAATCAACTTGTCTATAATTAAGCAACCAAACAACCCTTCATATACAACATGAACATTGGAATTTAACGATATACAATGAACAATAGTTTAATCATCAGTAACATTATCTTGTTTTTCAAATATATATACTCCATTCTCTTTTATCTGTTATCATGAAATGCATGCATTCAACCTTTTGAAACTTTGTCCATTCATATACATAAAAATATTTAGATTTCTTATATGAAAATTAGATTGTTAGATTTTTCATCAAAAGTACTAACATATCATTATATTTCAAATATCTTTTTTTCTAACATGTATATAATTAGAAAAAATTAATGGTCAAAGGCATGTATTAGTCATGTCAATGTCCAGAACTAAAAATAAAAGAGAACAGAGGGAGTACGATGGAGGAGGGGACCGTTGGGATGGCTTTGATCCATGCTCCAAAGATAGGTGAGACTTATATGGCTCTGCTCGGTTGGGCTGAAAAGTTGTGACTTATGGCTGAAATTGCACTATAGCGGCTAAAATTTTACTGTACCTGAAGGTGACTTATTTAGCGTAATTAAATTTAAAAAAATAAAAAAATTTGTTAGCTCATTACGGATAACATGAACGAATACGGGAAAAAAAGAACCAGCAAAAAAGCTCAAAAAGCCAAAAGTTCAGAAAAAGATGAAATTTATGAATAGTGAAAAATAAGCCAGAAGCTAAAACTGAAATGAGCGGGGCTTCACGGTGAAAAGTACACAGTACTTGAAGATTGCGAGTGTACAGTTGTACACATATCTTGTGCCATAAAACTAAGTAGATACATTTCAACAACTTGGCCTTGGTATGGCCATAAGGCAGGTGTAGGATAGTAGAGCAATTGAACTGAGCCTTCCCTTTCAGAGGAAAATTAAAAAGGAGAGGCATGTTATGGACTGTGAGACCATGTGTATGTCTCCCTATGATTTGTGGTAATTATTTAACTTTATTGTATAAGAGTTGTCATAGTTTGAGTTTGATTTTAAGTATTTGAAATTTTCAACATTGCTATCAAGTTGTGAGCGGATAGACTAGTTTTGGGTTGGTGGTCAGACCGGTTTTGGGTTGGCGGTTAGACTAGTTGTACTTTTGGCTACAATGGTGTAAGTCATTCAATTTGGTCGGTGGTTGATGTTCGACCGGAAATCGATAGTCATAAGGAGTTACAAAATGGTTACAAGCTGGTCGTATATGATCATGGTCTAGTCTAGATGAATTATGACCAGTTGTAAAGGCACCTCTTGGTCATGATCAATTCAAGCTAGTCAGAAAGAGTTTCAAGGTGGTCGTGAATGTCTTTGACCTAGTCGGTGGAGTTGATAAGGCTGGATGGGTTGATGGCTCTAGGTGTATTTGAGGTCAAGTGAGTGTGGTTAGACTGGCTTCTAGTTGGCGGTCTGACCGGTCAATGAAGGAATACAAAAAATAATGGTTGAGGGGCAATTTGGTAAATTGTTTAATATGAGAAGGGTGGTAGTTTGCAAAACCGCGTGGTGGCCTAAATAGATTAGATCAAAAATGGAGGGAAAAGCATGGTGTATTCGGGCTAATAGAGCCTACATGTAAATTGGTGCTTTGAAAAGCATGTCAGGCGTGTGTGAGTGAAAAACTATTATGTTGTTGGGTTTTTGGCTTTTCTAAAAGGCGTACTGGATAGTGTCCATTGGATGGTTGGTGTTAGGGTTCAAGTGGCAGGTGGGGAGCTCTACTATAAAAAGGAGAGGGAGGGAGGTGTGTCTCCTAATCGACCCTAAAGAGAGGGCTTGAGAGATAGATCTAGAGAGAGAGAGAGAGAGAGAGTTGAGAGCACTTTTGTGTGTTGCCCTAATGGCTTTATCGGGCCTCTTTTTTTGGTTTCACCTTTTGGCTTTTCCATAGTAAAGTGCTTTTCCACAATGACTTGCTTTCAAACAGAGTGTCTTTTCAAGGGGATATACAAATGGATTGTAGTAGATACTCTAATTATTTCATCTATATCAGCTAAAACCGCACGCGAATTTCTCTTACTCTATACTCTCTCTTGCGACCTCTCTATCAAATGTTGCTATTCATCAATCGAAGCAAAAAACCAACATCCATGGCCTAAAAGAACAAGCCCATCCTCCCAAGGGAGTGGTTTGTGCACATGGTTGATTTTGTGTATTTCTTGATTTGCCTTAGTTTTTCTCTAAGTATGAATATAATCCTTCACTCTAAGTATCAATATAACCCCAGTTCATCCAAGTGCTTATGCACAAGTTTGATTTTGTGTATTTCTTGATTTGCCTTAGTTTTTGCCCTTTTCCTTTTCTCTGCTTGTTCCCAAGGATGTGTAAGAGGTGGTACAAGCTTTAGGAGCACAGATCCATCCAACGAGGGGGCTTGTAAGGCAAGCTCTTAAAGGTGTCTAGTTTTGCTGTTTGTTTGGGTGTTTGCTATTCTTAGGTGTAGCACCCCGATTTTTGGAAGGGGCCACACAAAAAAGGGGCAAAACCCTAATTAGCCTTTAACGCTATTTAGGGGCCTCACCTTTTTCCCTATACGCTCATATCTCTATTCTTCCCTCAATAGGTAAAAACCAATCTACAACTATCTCTCTCTCTCTCGTTGAGGGGCCGGCCCAAGGCCTTGGGTAGCGGAGGCGGTGCAATCAGTGGTGGCAGCGGCGAGGAAGGTGACCGGTGGAGGAGGCAACATGGCCAGCCGAGGAATGGTGCATGGTCGTTGTAGCTGAGCGGCGTTGAGTAGCGCGGGCCCAAGTAGCTAGGGGCCAAGCAACAAGGGGCAGCACGCTGGCGGCATGGCCAGAGGTGGCTCGACCGGAGGTAGCACGGCAGGCCAAGGCGGCGATGAACCAAGTGACGTGATCGGCTGTAGCAACGTGGGACCAGTGGTGGCGTGTAGGCCAAGGTGGTGGAGTGGCAGTGCTGGCAGCTAGGCGACGGCTGGCCAGAGGCGGTTGGTGTTGCTAAGCAGTCGTGGTGCATTGGTCACACGACCAGGCAGGTCGGGCACGGCCGAACTCGTATTCATGCGGGGTTTTTGCTAATTCGCGCAGTGGGACATTGTTCGCTTGGCAAAACGTTGTTCGCTCAACCGAACGGTGAATAGCACAACGAAATTTCAACGAACATGATTCCTTCCAGCCAAACGATCTCTTCCTGTCCTTCCACACTTTTATCATAACTCTTGTCTGATTCACTTTTGTTCTACCATGTAGCTTCACACACAGCTAGTGAAGGAGCGTTCGGGCAGTTGCGCATTCTGGATCCTTTGTTCAGCGGTTCCGTTGAGTGTGCTCAAGACAAGTACCTCGCAGCCGTAACCTCTCTATTTTGCACATTACCTATTCCATGATTAAGTTTCACCTCTACCTTTGTGCTCAATTATTAAATTGTAATGGTTGCCTGGTTATATGGTGTTAATATACTGTTTATATCATGATGTGCTAGGCTAGCTGGTGTCGTATGCTTCTAGGTTATTAGAATGCTCAATTATAATGTTCTAGGATTCATGATTTAATTAGTGATTAGAATTGATGCTTAAATCATGGATGGAGGTAGCGTATACGTATGTTCAAAATTAGGATTAACCACTAGTAATCTTTTAACATTGGGCTACTATATTTATATACCATGTTTCCATTATCTTTATTTGCACGTTATTGCTTGTGAGCCATAACTGATTTATTTATGATACTCATTAATTTGACTAATAACCACTTATCACGTAATAAAACCTGTATGATTGACAACCCTTGTGTGAGCTATGTTAAAATATCCATTTAGAATAACTCCTACCTCTCATCGTCTCATATCGGAAACTATGCCTTCCTTTCTCAACCTTAGCAACATTTTCACTCACCGTAATTTTATCCAGACTTATCCTTAGTTACTCCAATCTCTTATTATATTATCCGTTAATAACATAATTGTTACCTGGCTTGGGGTTACCCACATATAGGGGAGATTTCCACTCACCTGGTAATGCACGGGGGGCCATACACTTTCGTTACTCAGGATATTACACCCTGCCTGTGGTTATACAGTTGAGGACAAGGTTGTGCTTGGCTACACTCATATAATCAGATATGTGGGGGGTAATCGACGGTGCCATTGTCATAAATTATTAAATAACAATTATCCTTGTTGACAATATAATGATTTCCTGGTCTAGGGTCATCCACATATAGGGGAGATTACCACGTAAATATTTTGCTTTTTAGCCCAAAATTTGAAAGTTTTTTACATATGGACCCCTGGAGAAAAGATTTGCAAAAATGGACCCTTAGCACTGCGCCAAAGGATATGGTGCCCATGGTACATAGCACGCCACCATAAGCTTTGGTGCCGTGCGTGGCCACGTAGGAGCCACAGTGGCACAGCACGGCGCCAAAGCATATGGCGGCGTGGCATGCATAAATGGCGCTAAGGGCCGTGGCGCCGTGCTCTGGGACTTAAGCCCGAGCGCAGCCCCCGGCCCCCACCCCCTCACTCCACTCCTCATTTCGAACAGACCGAGCACAGAGAGCAGCCGCCGCCGCCCCTCTCTCCCCCCTCCAATCCACCCCAATCCATCGATTTTTCTCGCGATTTTGCTTCCAAACCGAGCAAGCAAGGTGAACTCCCTCCCCTCCCTTGATTTTTTTTCAATAGATATGGATTATTTGAGGTACATTTTGTGGGGCAAGATTTGAAACTCTAGATGAAATTAGTTGGATTTGGCTCGGTTTTAGGTTGGATTTGCAATAGATATGCGTAATATAAGAGTAGTAATGTGTATAGATTCATTTTTAGGGTTTGATTTGGGTAACTAGCTAGCCTAGGGTTAGACACGAGAAAAATTATAAATCTTATTCATTTTGCATTTTAGGTTGTCATGGGCTTCACTCGTTTGCCACCTCCACCCGGTGTTCCCGTGCCGATGAGTTATTGCGGCGATCCTTGCAAGGTCGAAAGGTCGGACGACCCGGATACATATAGGAAGAGGTACTGGATGTACGCCAACTGGGCATTCGATCCGCCACGTGCCGCCGTTGTCCTCGGCAAGATGGTATGTTGTATTGTCGATTCATCGACTTGGTATTAATTCTGTTGGTTTAACAAATGCGTACATTTGCAGGAGCCTCCACCGCTTTGTGATTTTGAGTAGTGGATCGACACTGCGTTCACTGAGGATGACAAGGAATACCTTAACGCCACTAAGAAGTGGGATGAAGAAAGAAAGGAGAGGTGGGAAAGGGAGAAGAAGCATGAGGAGGCCGCGAGGGAACACCGCGAGGAGGAGCGTAGGAGGGCTGCAACAAGGCGCAAGGGTGAAAGGCAGAAGAAGCTAGAGAGAGTGCGACGTGCCAAGGCAGCCCTTGAGGAGTACCCTGATGCTCAGAGGAAGGGGAAGTGGCCTCGATGCACTCAGTAGGTTATTGCTATGTATATTTAATGTTTGATGTATGCGAACGTATGTATTTTCTGAGAATTTATAAACTATGTATGTGGACTATGTATGTATGTATGTATGTGGACGTATGCACTCAGTAGGTTATTTTGGGTTGTGCTTATTCATTTGGTGAATGTCAATTAGTATTGTTTGTGCGAATGGAACGAAACAACTAGCCGAGCTTGCAGTTTTAATGCAAGTGCAGTAATCACGGCGCCAAACACCCTGGCGCCGTATGTAAGTAGCACGGCGCCAAACACTTCGGCGCCGAGGTATTCAAATACGGCGCAAGGAAGTTTGGCGCCACATCTTGGCGCCAAAGGTCCTGGCGTCGTATTTGAATACCTCTACGCCGGAGTGTTTGGCGCCGTGCTACGTAAACCTACAGAAAAAATAGCAAAGTGCTGTCTGTTTTTCTGCATATACAAAACACATGCACATACACACATATACATACATTCACATATAAAACACATACGCATAACTCTCAATAAAGTCTGAATAACTCTCAATAAATCTCAAAACATACATACATACATACATATACACACACATACACATATAAAATACACATACATATAAACACACATACACATACACATACACATACACATAACTCTCAATATGTCTCAATGGTGCGTCGGGCATCTACGACATCCCATCATCATGGGTTCGAGGACGAAGTATGGGAATCTCCTCCGTGAGCTTGCCGCGGTGCTCCCTGTCATAGAACTCATCCACCAGCCAGTACCTCGCCATCCTGTGCATTCAAAAATACGTTAGTGATAAGAATAACAAAATATCTAAAAATTATGCTCTCTAGACCTAACGCCGCTAACCTGAGTGGAACGACGTTGACACGTCCGTGAATTATGACCTATTAGACCACAACTACCGCAGTGTGTCTCCTGTGGGTCCTCAACGAAGGGATTTGCCCTACCCCTCTTGGTGCGACCAGGTATCCGATCCATGTCCATCTTGTACCTTGACCGCTTCCTGCTGCCCCTCTTGTGCCAACGTAACCCCTCGTCCACTATGTACCTAGGACCCGAGTAAAGTGGCCACTCGCTTTTATCACGATATGGCTCGAACCGTGGGGCCCATGTCCTCGCCATTCCTGCATTGGCTGCTTTCATTGCGTTCAACATGGCCGGCAAACGCTCATACGCCTCCTCCCAGTCACCATAAATCAACTTCAAAGCACGTTGTTGCACCCTCCATGCTTTCCCATACTTGATTGTGTAGTGCCTCTTTAGTTTAACCGCCTCTATCACTGCTGCCACGCGCATCATCGGCATGTGCTTTATCATGGGGTACAGGCGGGTTGCAATGAACCGAGAAGTCAACTGACGATGTTTCTGGCTGGGCTCAGAAGACCCACAGCTGTGCGGTCTATCCACAGTTGTAATCTTAAACCTCTCCGTACCCTTCACCTTCCTGGCACAGACTTTCCATGCACACCCTGTGCTCTCACATTTGATGGTGTACCGACGTTTGGCGTATGAGTTCTTAACCCGGTATGGACGATTGTGCACGATCGAGTACTCTTTCAACCACATCTTCAATGCCAACATATCCTCAAAGATATGACCCTTCTGAATTATGATACTAGCCCCAGGCCTAGGTACGTCCCTCTGCGTTTGCCCTCCATCCGCGACAGCCCTATGTGCGTTGCTTAGGTCATTATAATCGGACACTAGTGGATCACGGCCAGGAAACATTCTTCTCAACAGCTCAATTTTGCTAGACGTCAAACCTGTGACTAGTCTGTCATCATCTGAGTCCACAGCCCTCGCATCCTCATAAGCAGCCTCGTCTCCCGCAAGCTGTACATCCACCCTGTTAGATGCTACACAAACCATGGGTTCCTCAAACACTGTCTCCTCGTCGAATCCACCAACAGAGCGGTCATCGACATCCTCAGAGTCAGCTTCTACCTGAGTCAATGGAACCTCACATACTTGAGCTGAGGGTACAACTTGCACCTCGACCTCTTCATGATCCGGTGACCGAACCAATGGTGAGTCATTGAGATCCAATGCAGCCCTAGGAGGTGATTGATCTCTCATCACCATCTGCACAAACAAGTCAGGTGCTCTGACCTCTGAGTCCAAAATGATGGACACATAGTTGTCCCATTCACCGTCGCTGCCAATCGAAACCAATCTCTTTATACGCGACCCCTTTGACGACCCAACATCAATCAATCCTTGCATAACGACATCACCATGCTCATCTGTCCATCCCAGCCTCTTTCAATCGACAAATGACCTCACCATACGATGGACGTGAACTAAATAGCAACGTGGTCTCTTCCATGCCTTCCAAATCAACACCCCCATTGTCATTTCTCTTCACAGTACCACCATGGTGCAAAGTCACAAGCTTATCCATCTATAGCATAACAAACAAACATACCTCAGTCATTTCGCACAACAATCAAACCCTAAAAACGAATCTATACACATTACTACTCTTATATTACGCATATCTATTGCAAATCCAACCTAAAATCGAGCCAAATCCAACTAATTTCATCTAGAGTTTTAAATCTTGCCCTACGAAATGTACCTCAAATAATCCATATCTATTGGAAAAAATCAAGGGAGGGGAGGAAGTTCACCTTGCTTGCTCGGTTTGGAAGCAAAACCGCGAGAAAAATCGATGGATTGGGGTGGATTTGGAGGGGGGAGAGAGGGCGGCGGCTGCTCTCTGTGCTCGGTCTGTTCGAACAGAGGAGTGGAGTGAGGGGGTGGGGGGGCCGGGGGCTGCGCTCGGGCTTAAGTCCCAGAGCACGGCGCCACGGCCCTTAGCGCCGTTTATGCATGCCACGCCACCAAATGCTTTGGCGCCGTGCTGTGCCACCGTGGCTCCTACGTGGCCACGCACGGCGCCAAAGCTTATGGTGGCGTGCTATGTACCCTGGGCGCCATATCCTTTGGCGCCGTACTAAGGGTCCATTTTTGCAAATCTTTTCTCCAGGGGTCCATATGTAAAAAACTTTCAAATTTTGGGCTAAAAAGCAAAAAATTTACGATTATCACCCACCTAGTAACGTACGGGAGGCCGTACACTTTCGTTACTCAGGATATTACACCCCGTCAGTGATTATACAGTCGAGGACAATGATGTACCTGACTATTCTTGTATAACCGTGTATGTGGGAAGTGATTATCGATGTCATTGTTATAACTTGCTAAATAACAATTATCTTTAATTCCGTTGTTCCTGTCACCTCTATCTTTGACATTTATCAGTGTTTCTGATAACATGGTTTCATTACATTTAACCTGTGTCAATTGCTTGCTTATATTACTTGTCCTTTTCTCATCATGTTGCGACCGTTGTTGAGTACTTGCTGAGATTTTCAAATCTCATGCTTGCTCTTTTCATTCTCAGGTAAAATGCCAGTGGAGTGATAGCAATATGCATGGGTGGGAGCAGTCGAGTTTTCAGCACCGTGACTTGCCACTATTTATGTCATTTTATTTATTCTTCATTTGGTTAGAAGTGGACTGGTCCCATATTTCAAACATTACTTTCAGCATTAGTTGGCTCTCTAATAAAGTTCCTTTAAAGTTTTAATTCTCTTGCGATTTATATTGTTGATTTTATTATTTATTCTTTACTTCGGCGATGACGTTCCATAGTAGTATCTCATATTGATATGTGGGATGCTATATTAGGTATGCTATGACGTGTGGGGGTTGATCTAAGATTATCTAGCTCATCCTTTACCAACAACAAGTTCTAGGCTATGTTTGGTTCTTGACAGGTTTGGGTGCTACACGGGTTTGGAAAAGAAAAGGTTGAATCTTTGAATATGTTCTTAAGGTTGTAGAGAATCTTTGTTTTAAGTTTGAGATTTAGAACTGTGGTTTGAAAGGTGGACCTTTTGGAGGCTTTGGAATCGGGACGGTCTTGCCACTGTTCTAAGGGACCGCCCTGTGCCTTGCGGGCATGCACGCGTGCATCCTGCATCGATGCGTGTACGGTGTACTGATTCATGTACGCAAGTAGGTAGAGGGTGAGATCGTATATCACCACTACTACAGAAAAGATCATCACAGACGGTTCAAAAACATCATCACAGACGGTTTTGTGAACCGTCTGAATTTATGGGTCAGTAATAATACGACGTCATCACAGACGGCTTTCGAACCGGCTTTAGTTAAAAACCGTCTGTGATATATAGTTATCACAGACGGTTCTAGTTTAGAACCATCTGTGATATGTAAATATCACAGACGGTTCTTAACTAAAAACCGTCTGTGATATTTATAAGCGGGTCGGGGTCTTGGAGGGCGACTGGCACAAGCGGGTCATGTTTTTGGATCGGGCTCGTCGTTAGCTTTCCAACGAGTACAAGAACGTCGAAAACGGACACCGTATGCAAAAGTTATGCCCGTTTTACTGAAGGTGTCTCAAAACTGAATCATACTCGGATTCAAGCGGGAAAATATGAAATTTTGAGGGATTGCAAGGCGGAAACGTATACGCATGACGGTTTTATTATAAAACCATCTGTGATACTCGAATATCACAGATGGTTTTATAATAAAAACCGTCTGTAATATTCCAGTATCACAGACGGTTCAGCGGTAAGAACCGTCTGTGATACTCCACAAACATCACAGACAGCTTCCAAATTAAAACCGTCTGTGATAGTGTACATCACAGACGGTTTCACAAAACCGTCTGTGATTTGGCGTCTAGTATTAGACTTTCTGTAGTAGTGCACTTTATATACTTTATATACATGGCTATCTTTTCATTACAATCTTGGAGTGATCTTTTTGCTTACTTACATTGAGCAAATACATACATAGCCGCAGATTCAGAAAAAAAAATGCAGATTCGCAGAAAATAAAAAAAGACATACATATAGCTGGATATTGGATAGCTAGCGGACACAGGCATGCAACGAAAAGCACTTAAAACATGGCCTTCTTCGCAGGCTGTGGGTGAAGTGGGCTGAGCACTGGGCTGTACGAGGCTTCACGAGCTTGGCTGTTGGGCCAAGCAGTCGGGTAGGGCTGGCCACTGGCCCATGAGTAGCATTGTCGTCCGAAGTGGTTCTTGGAGAATGTTCCGGATTGCAGCTTTTGAATTTGGTGGGGGAAATGAATTGGGTAGATATTGGATGCTCTGATAAGTAAAATAAATATTCTATGTATTTGGTTTTAATATTTCAACAATTCATTAGTGATGTTGCACACATTAAGTTCTATGTTCCATGTGTTTTGTTTTAATGCAAGAAATTATTGACAATGTTCTAACAATTCATTGACGATGTTCCAATGGTAGAGCAAGATGAATTGCCTAATTGGGAGGCAAATTAAGACAAATAGCTGAACGAAAAAATAATAGAAAAATAGTGAACAAAAAATAGAACATGACGAACAAAAAACAGACCTGGTACAACGTTTGGGGGAACAAAGCTGCAACTAAACGAACAGAAAAAAGAATAAATCAAAACTATTTGGCAGCCAATCCTTACATACTATTGCTGGTCACATATTACCTGAATCAAAAGAAAATGCTCGTAGAATTGTTAGGAGGCATCGGGAGCGTACGACATGCAGCATGAGCAGAGCCTACGTCACACAGTTCGCACAAGGAATTGCATGGCGGATGCACCGAATTGAGCAGTTTGCAGAAAAAGCAGTAAATCATGTGAGACAAAGGCGATCAAGCTTTCACCACGCGAAGATTGCCACTAGGCATGCAATTTATGTACGATGTTATCTCTGCGAACTAACTAGCTAGGACCAGTGATCTCATCTATGATCTATCCATCAGTTGTATTGCTAGTGCACAAAGATTTGTGTTTTTATCGGGGGTTGCCTCTGCCTCTGTGTGCAATAAGATAGGGAATTGAAAATGGAGGAAAACTGCATTTACTCTAAATGATAACATGACATCATGGATGCATTTGCTAGGATCAATTAAGCAAGTGTCAACAAGAAAACTAAATAATTGATCGACATGTGAAAGCAGAGGACTATGGGCTACTTGAATGCGTGCATCTGGGCAAAGCTTGTGCATCGAAGGCTCCTGAAGCTTTGCAGACAAGGTAGGTCATTAGGTAAAGACAAGGTAGCTCCCATGACTATGAGTGGAGCTTTGCAGATGGTATATGAGTTGTCTACTACTACCTCGAGCCAAAACAAAGAAATTGAAACTCCAGCCATAGTTGAAGATTGGGAGGATAAAACTGTTCAATGTGTCTCACCATGTGCTATCTTGTGGCAAATGCATGGTAGAAAGATTCAATCGCTCAACGGAGATCACGTATACTAAGGCTTTGTTTCAAGTAGCTTCTGGCTTTTAGCTCTTAGAAGTTGATTTTTGAACATAATGGCTTATTAAACGGAGTTATTGTAGGAACCGTTTTGAATAAAATGGCTTCTCAACCTGACTGTCCTTTACTCCCTTAATCTCTCTCGCAATAAACCGAAAGACAGAACACTTTTTTTATCAGGACTTGGATGCACCCCGAATGCAGAGTCGAACGGATCCTGAGGCAGTTCGATATGTATATGTATGTCCCCTTGGGCAGCAATTAATACATGTAGTTCCTTAAAAAAAACATGTAGTTGTTCGTCGTGGCAAGGACTGCATGCATGTACGTATATACTGATCAATGTGCGCGCGTGCGTAGATGAGGATGATCTCAGCTTGGTACAATTCTTGAAGTGATCTGGTTACTTGGATTGAGCAAATACGTATATCGATGCTTACCATTCAAACACAGAGGCGACTAATTGTTATTGGTGAATGAGTGGCTGATTTCAACAAATACGTATATGCGCATGCAGTTCTCATGTCGATATTTGGTGGGTGCGGTGCAAGTGCAAGTGCAAGTGCAATGAAAGCATGGGCTGCTCGGTTCTATCCATCTAATCGACTAATCCCAACAAATGCAGCAACAGTCAAGCTCCAAGCCATTATTGATGAAGCGATTGATTAGGGTACCAGACGTTGCCTCAATTTATCCCTTTCTTGATGTTTGAAACGATAGTGCTACGTGCAATCTCCTCTCTCTGTCTATGTGTGTGAAGCCAGCCGACCTTGTTAATGTTAAGTTTGACGCATGCATGACTTATTTGCTAATGGCTACCGTAATCCTGGTTTGGTGGCCAAGAAGAAAAATGTGGAAATCCTTGGTTTGCTTATAGTGAGCTTGAACTTACATTACCGGATGGAGAAGAATACTATAAATCAAATATGAGTTACGAAGAATTTACTATAAATCAAATACGAGTTACAAAGAATTTACTATAAATCAAATACGAGTTACGAAGTATTTACTGTAAATCAAATACGAGTTACGAAGAATTTACTACAAATCAAATACGAGTTACGAAGTATTTACTATAAATCAAATACGAGTTACGAAGAATTTACTATAAATCAAATACGAGTTACGAATAATTAACATGCTGCTAAATGATCTGAGCACATAGGACTATGTGCAGTTGTGCACGATGCAGCAAAAAGCTTTAGTAGTACATACATGTAAAGAATGGGTCTGCTCAGTTTGAGAAGACATAATATATATATATGCATTTTAGAGACCAACATTAAAGGGTAACCGAGTGCCCATCGAGATGAATTGAGATCCTCTGACGTTACGCCGGGGTCACTGACGCGTGGACCCCACGCGACGCGGGGCCACGCACAGTGACTAACGTCACTCTGACGTTACGTCAGAGAAACTCGTTCCCATCGAGATACGGTGTAAGACAGAGAGAGCACTGTGTAACAACAGTACAAAATGGATATTTATCCTTCGTCAAATCACTTTGTACATGCTATAGGGATAGGAGGCATTTGGAATGCGCAGTGCACAATCTCGCGGTCCGAGGTAAGAAATCAGACCACCTCTAGGCTCTAGTATACGCGTATTGCAGTTCAGTAGGAAGAATCATATGCTGAATCGTTTACATTGGAGCTAGCCTTTTGGTTTAAGCAACTTATAAGTGATTTACTTTTAAGCTAAGTCAACCTGTTTGGTAATCTAACCTTTTCGGGTGTGATCAACATGGCTGAAAAGCCCGTGGCTTATGGCTGAAAACACTGTAGCTGGCTGAAAAAAGCACTGTAGCTAACAGAGGCTTATTTTGCATAATTAAATTTAAAAAAATTTAAAAATAAAAAAATATGTTAGCCCATTACGTATAATACAAACGAATACGGGAAAAAAAAGAACCAGCAAAAAAGCTCAACAAAAAGCCAAAATTTCAGAAAAAGACGAAACTTGTGAATAGTGCCAAATAAGCCTCCACCACTGTAGCATCAGCCACAATAATCGCAGCTTGGCTTATTGGCTTCAATGATGAATATCTGAAATACACTTTTACAAATAAGCTGGGAAGTGTTTTGATCATCTATTTCTAATTCAAACACACAATAATTACTGGATTAACACCATTTTTTCAGGGCATGTTCTTTACAGCTTTCGACTTTCAACTTTTGACTTTCTACAGTAACTAGCTTTCAAACGGAGTATCTTTTCAAGATATGATCTACTAGTTAATTGTAGTACACACTGTATGCGACTTCATTTATATCGGCAAAAACACACATAAGTTTCATTACTCTATAATCTCTCTCACGAACAACCAAAAGCCACAAGCAATGCCAAAAGCCATAACCCGTAACCATAAAGAATAGGCCCTGCTGCATACTACAAGAACATTATCTTGATTCCCATGTGCACCACGGCCACAACCGAAAAAATATGAGACAACTAAAATTCTATTGTGGCTACGGTTCTACACTAGAATAACTAGTCACAAATTCTTGCAACCAAATTCATATATCACAGTTCATTCTTGCAGCCAAATTATTGAATCAGATGGTAATTGAATACAATTATTTTTCAAGAAAACCCCTCATCTAAATAACAAGAGATGCTTCTAAATATATCATACAGAGATCTCAAATATGAATCAATTAACAACCCATTAGCATCAACCATTCGGAGCTCTGAAATATGGATAAATTAACAACCAATTAACAACAATTTGAGAAGGACAATAAACATTTTTTTGGTACTACTAGTACTGGTTATTTGGAATGTTAGCAATATATTAGTTAACATTAGCACTAAGCAGCACTCACTCATGTTGATCTGAACATACAGAAATTGAACCAAAAGTTCCACACACAAGCTTTCATAAAAATTGAACAAGATTGTGTTGAGATCGTTGGTGGTGTGGACAGTGGTGGCTTGAACTTCGGGCGCGCGCGCGATTCCACTTGGCGACGCCGGTCGATCGAGAGCAGCGCCGTGGTGGAGGTCATGGCAGCTGGTGGAGGAATTTTTTGTACGGATAATCCATTTTTTATTCGAAATTACAGAAATATACCCGCGGGAAAAATTTTTACAAGAATATGCTCCAGTCGCCTAATGATTGGGCGATCGGAGCCTTTCATAACCATTGGGCGACTTTAATCCATCGCTGTACCCTCGGCGATCGCATCCATCGCCAACCATTGGGCGACTTAAATGCTGATCGCCAATGGTTGGGCGACTTCACTCAAGTCTCCGTGAATGTTTTAAATTTTTTCAATTTTGTAGTTTTAAACTGGTAAGAAATCTGCTGGAGTTGTAATAAAAGTTTATGTTCATTGTATATTATAGGTGTGTAAAAATTTTGGGAAATTTTTTAGGAAAGATTGACCGTAGAACGATCGGTACATACGATGGTAAGTGATATTTTAATGTTATTGAGAATTCGTGTCTCTGGGCTAGGATTGGGTTGAGGAGGATCGACAGACCAATGGTCAGATTATCACAGCGGTTCTACATACAAATCATCTGTAATACTCTCTATCACAAGTTTTATATATCGATGCAATATAAACAACTAGTCTGAAAAGATAAAATAGCAAAGTTTTATATGGCTTATATATACTCATTTAAAAGGTTTCGACGAGATCTACAACTTTTCAGTTGAAGCAAAATCCAAATTCCAAAAGGAAGACCAAGAAAAAGGGCAAAAACAGAAACCAAAACTTACGACGCGGGTTTAGGTCCAAAGATGACCGATTTTCGGGGTCTTGGAGGGCGACTGGCACAAGCGGGTCATTTTTATTGGATCGGGCTCGTCGTTAGCTTTCCAACGAGTACAAGAACGTCGAAAACGGACACCGTATGCAAAAGTTATGCCCGTTTTACTGAAGGTGTGTCGAAAACAGACTGAAACTACTATAACTTTTGATCCCGTGGCTGAAATTGCTCAAAGTTTTTTCTAGAGGCTGTTGGATGTATGAAGAACAGCTCCACCAATTTTCACTTTTTTTGGCGGAGGTTTGATGCACTTTCCAAATTCTCAGTAAATCAAAATATTACTTACCATCGTATGTACCAATTGTTTTATGGTCATTTGTTCCTAAAAAAAGTTTCCCAAAATTTTTTACACACCTACAACATACAATGAACATAAACTTTTATTACAACTTCAGCAGATTTTTTACCAATTTAAAACTATAAAATTGACAAAATTTAAAACATTCACGGGGTCCTGAGTGCAGTCGCCCAACCATTGGGCGACTGCATGAAAGTCGCCCAATGGTTGGGCGACTGGATGCAGTCGCCCGAGGGTAGAGCGACTGGATTAAAGTCGCCCAATGGTTGGGCGATATGCTTCAGTCGCCCAACCATTAGGCGACTGGAGCCTATTTTTGTAAAAATTTTTCCCACGGGTATATTTCTGTAATTTTGAATAAAAAATGGATTATCCGTACAAAAAATTCGCTGGTGGAGGGCATGACGGCGTTGGGGAAGGAGGGCAGTGGCATCGGGCGGGGGGCGGATAAACTTCTCAATGTGATCTTTAACTTTTTTGGTTATGGCCTGAGCTTTTCCTCTGTTATGTGATCGGGTGGTAGTAGTCAGCTAGCTTGGTCCTTTGCTGGTCTTTCTTTATGTAAAGGCAGTAAAGCACAAGTACTGAAGTACATTTCACAGGTATAGTAGCACAGTTTATATCAGACTTTAAAGCAAAATCCTCGGCACTAGTCACTTGATGAGCTGAATTTCACAATTTACGTAAATCGTCAGCTCTTGTTTGATTATTCTAAAAAATAAGAGAGATATTTCTTTGGTTATCTTAGCGAGCTTGAACAGCAGCTCAAAACTCCACTCCGTTACAAAGTACAAACCTCAGTCCTACTAAACTAGTCAGTGCATAACTGCACATAGCTTAACCCTGATCAATATGGCTTCAGCTTCGGCTTCACTTATTTTTGCACTATTCATAAATTTCGTCTTTTTCTGAACTTTTGGCTTTTTTTTAGTTTTTTTACCGGTTCTTTTTTTCCTCGTATTTGTTTACATTATACGTGATGGGCTAATATGTTTTTTCTATTTTAAATTTTTTTTAAATTTAATTATGGTAAATAAGCCTCTGTCAGCTACAGTGGTTTTTTCAGCCAGCTACAGTGTTTTCAGCCATAAGCCATGAGGCTTTCAGCCGAACCGATCACCACTGTACACAGGATGCAGCAAAAAGCTTTAGTAGTACATACATGGAAAGAATGGGTCTGCTCAGTTTGAGCAAAGACACACACACACACACACATATATATATATACATATATATATATACATATATATATATATATACATATATATATATACTAGTTAGAGACCCGTGTGTTGCAACGTAGTTGTAAAAATAATGAGACGGAACTTACTGCCTGGCCAACTTCACACATCAAACATTGGAGAGCAAACGATAGAGAGAGAAGGGTGGCCAGAATGCGTGAGGAGATGGAGAAAGTGGAGAGGATGGACGGTTGTATCCTGAGAGAGGAGGAGAGAGACGAATGGTTCAGATCAAATCGGATGGCTGAGAAGAGAGGAGGGAGAATGGATCAATCACCAACTCACACTTTTATAAAGATAAAGATATAGACATTTTACAGACCAACATTATTAAAGGGTAACCGAGTGCCCATCGAGATACGGTGTAAGCCAGAGAAAGAAAGTGTGTAACAACTGTACAAAACGGGAATTTATCCTTCGTCAAATCACTTTGGACATGCTATAGGCATAGGAGGCATCAGGAATGCGCAAGGCCCAATCTCGCGGTCCGAGGTAAGAAATCAGACCACCCCTAGGCTAGTATACGCGTATTGCTGTTCAAGAGGAGGAGGAAGAATCATATGCTGAATCGTTTACACTGGCATCATTAATTCGCTTCGTTCTCGAGCAGCTAGATGCGTACCGGCGTGCCCAAACGGTGAACCACCAAGGAGCTAGATTCTTGGATGGAGAGGCTGCCATCTGCGTCTGCCTTCTCCTGTCGCTGCGGCCGGCCGACGTGTCCCAGTTCCGGCGGTGACAACCTCGACGAACACAGCCAGATTTTCCTTTCCAGACATCGACCAGCAAGGAGAGCTATTGCTTGTTGCTAGCTAGCTCACATGCACATGCGTGCGTAGTGGATGAGACTAGTGTGAGCCTGTATCAGCCTGCAGGAGCTGGCTATCTGTTTTTGTTTGGACTTAGTATTTGTAGCTTAAAGTTAGTTTTTTGCTTAAACAGCTTATAAGCGATTTATTTTTAAACTAAGTCAACCTGTTTAGTAATCTGACTTTTTTCTTATATTGGCTTATTGGATTTAATGATGAATATCTCAAATACACTTTTACAAATAAGCAAAGAAGAGTTTTTATCATCTATTGGAAACATAACAATTACAGGATTAACATCATTGTTCATGCCACTTCTTCGTATCATTCGTTATCCTATCAGACCAATTTGCATAATAGAAGAACATTACCATAATTCCCATGTGCACCGCGGCCAAAACCAAAAAAAGATGAGATAACTAAAATTCTAATGTGGCCACGCTTCTACACTAGAACAACCAATCACAAATTCTTGCGACCAAATTCATAGATCACAGTTCATTCTTGCAGCCAAATTATTAAATCATATGGTAATTGAACACAATTATATATTTTGTCAAGTAAAACCCTCGTCTAAATAACAAGAGATGCTTCTAAATATATCATACAGAGATCTCAAATACAAATCAATTAACAACCCATTAGCATCAACCATTCGGCGCTCTGAAATCTGGATGAATTAACAACCAAATAACAACAATTTGAGGAAAATAGCCATTTTTCTGGTACTACTAGTGCTGGTTAATTGGAACGTTAGCAATATATTAGTTAACATTAGCACTAAGCAGCAATCACTCATCTTGGTTGGAACATACAGAAATTGAATCAGAAGTCACACGCACAAGCTTTCACATAAATCAAACAAGATTGCGTTGAGGTCGCCGGTGGTGTGGACAGCGACGGCTTCATCATTGGGCCGACGGTTCCACCCGCCACCGACGCCAGATCTATAGAGTAGCGCTAGGGCTGAAGGTCATGGCAGCAGTTGGAGGGCACGACGGCATTGGTGGAGAAGGGCGGTGGCATCGGGCGAAGGGCACGACAGCGCCAGTGAAGTATGGCAGCGTCGACAGAGGATGCCTAAGGGGTCAGCGGTGCTGGGGACGAGGAGGAGGCCTGCGACGTCGACGGCGTCGGCCAATGGGATGACATGGGTCGGGAGAGACCAGCAGGGTCTCTGGCGGTCGGAGGAGGTCATGAACGAGTAGGCCACCACTTGGTACCAGTGGAAACCTAATCACCCTGGAGGCGATTCGGGCCAGGAGGGGAGAGGAATGCGGGTGGGGAATAGAGATGGAAGAATTTTATATGGTGGTACGCGCGGGTAATTTCTTTACAATCTGGTGGCAACGGTTATTTTCGATCCGCAAAAGCAAAAAAAAAAAAAGCACACTTGGGCTAACTTTTGGCTTATAGTTATGGGTTCTTTGGGCTGTGGCTTATGGTTTATGGTTGAAAATTTTAAATTCTAGACTGTTCGTGAGATGCAGTACGCAGAGCGAAATAATCACATACAATTTTGGCCATACAGCTGAACTCAGTACAGTTTATACTATAATATAACTGTAGACCCCGCATTAAAAAATGCACCATTTAAAAACTAGTTACTGTAGCAACAAGCAAAAGCCAAAGTCTGAGTGGTGCCGAACCCATAGGGTGCTTAAGCTTTTTTAAAAGCCAGGTTAAAAAACCACTTTCTTTATTCGAGCTTTGACTTTTTAGCTTTTTGGTTTTTAAAATAGAGAAAAGGCTAATAAACATGGCCTTACCCTTGATCAACTCGGCTTCGGCTTCTGACTTCTGGCTTATTTTTCACTATTCATAAGTTTCGTCTTTTTCTGAACTTTTGGCTTTTTGTTGAGTTTTTGCGGTTCTTTTTTCCCATATTTGTTTGTATTATACATAATGGGCTAACATATTTTTATTTTTCAATTTTTTAAATTTAATTATGCTAAATAAGCCTCTGTCAACTACAGTGCTTTTTTCAGCCAGCTACAGTGTTTTCAGCCATAAGTCACGAGCTTTTCAGCCGAACCGATCACCACCTTAAAGACAGCAGCGGGGCTGAGCAGCACATCCGCTAGCCCATGACAAGACTACACCCGAGGCTCCCATCATGTCCACGTAGTACATATAGGACTCTTCTTGAGCTTGAGCAAAGGCATATATGCACGTTAGAGACGGGTACCTACCAAGATATATTCTACACACACCATTCATTAAAAAAAAAAAGATAAGCTACACCATGCACGGGAATTCTGTGGAAATCAGCAGCGTAGACATAGGAGGCATCAGGAACAAGGGCACCTCATCGTGAGGGACGGCTGAGTAGAACGCATGCCTATTGCAGTTCATAGGGGCGAAGAAGAATCGCAAGCTAAGTTGTTTACACTGTCACTGTTAATTCGCTTCTGTCTCGAACAGCTAGCTAACGTGCCGGCAACAACAAACCAGCAATATGACCATGCCTGCCGAACATCGAGCTCCACTATGCTGATGCTTGCAGTGTGCTGTCAAGGTGAGCTTCTCTCGCATCTGTCGACGTCGGCTGGTACGGCGTTGCTCCGGCCAGCCGTCGCGTCCCAGCTGCACGTGTGACCTGAGCGGACCTGTCGTAGGTCTGGGAGGCCGATTGGAATATGCAATAAGTTACCAAAGAAGCTTTGTATATACTATGAGCATTGGAATTTAACAATGGACTATGCGCTTTCCCAAGTAGAGTATACAATTTATTTTTGTTTTTTTGTGATCACAAGAAACACGCACACGCATGTCACACTCGGACACATGAATGTCCCTTTAGCACATGCCTAAAATGATGGAGGTTGGGGATAATTCTACGATCTCACAAAGTTCTTACTGAAGTGTAATCATATATATGTAAAGGCACACACTAGAATTTGAACCCAGTAGATAAAGTTGGAAATTTTTGTACGGACAACCTTTTTTTTATTCGGAAATACAGAAATATATCCGCGGGAAATTTTTTACAAAAATAGCCTCCAGTCGCCCAATGGGGGGGCGACTAGAGCATTTCGCCCACCCGGGAAGCGACATTTAAAGAATCTGCGAACCGTTGGGCGAATCAGCGCTGTCGCCTGCACGTTAAGCGACTTAATTTAAGTCGTTGTACGGTTGGGCGACTGCATTGCAGTCGCCCAACGCTAGGGCGACATGGGGGGGTTAAGGCGGCCTGCCCAGCCGGCTCCCACTACCAACCACCTTTTTCACTCATTCAGCAAACACATTCAGCGCACAGAGAAGAGGAAGAAGGAAAAGAAACAAGGGGGAGAAGAGAGGAAGGAGGGGAAGAAGAGGAGAAGGAGAGGAAGGAGGGGAAGAAGAGGAGAAGGAGAGGAGGAGGTGAGGGAGGAAGGAGGGGAAGAAGAGGAGAGGAGGAGGTGAGGGAGGAAGGAGGGGAAGAAGCTATTCCATCAATTTGGATTCAGGTATTTTTTTTGGATTATGTTGTATTTGCATTATTATTTATATGAAATGTTGGTGTTAATAAAAATTATAGATGTAGAATAATTAGTACCGTGTTAGTATGGAAATATTATTGTAGAAAAGGTTTGGTATGCAATTTGTAGTATGGTAGTATAGAAATTTTAGCAAAGTTTGTGGTATAAGAAGTTTAGTATTGTGCGATATTATTTGACATGTCGCAAAATTGAAATATATATGCAGGCCGACATCATCAATGTCCACTACATTGAGAGTGTATTACGGAGCTGGAACCATTCGTGAAGGTCCGAATGGTGTGGATTTGAGCGATTTTCCGCAAGTCACTCTCGTACTTCCGGATGACGAGAATGCTCGAATGGGAGATGTGCTTTTTGGTGACCGGAGTTTTCGTTGAACCCCGAGGTGTACAACGCCGTCGCAAGGGCTTTGGAGCCGATCTCCCACGGACATCATATGGGAGTTGAAGACATTGGTGCGCTCGCCACATGGAAGGGCTTTGTGCTAGGTGCCGGCCCCGATACGAGTGTGTGCCGCTTGTGCAACCGTGCTCGCACAAGCAAACGAGGACGCTCGCAACAGCCGTTGTTGTGGGAGGTGCTAGCAGCTCGGGCGGGCGCATGTTGGCGGACATGATGAAGTTGCTCGTCATGAAGCCGATGCGGTACATGAAGGAGAGGTACACCGCCAAGCCATAGAGAGCCAATCGGGCAAGCCGATGAAGGAGAGTATAATGAGTACATTGTGCAGCAGATGGACTCGATGACGAGAGGGCATGGGATGAAGAGGAAGTCAGAGAGGACGACACGAGGACAGCCCGATGAGGATGAAGTTCTGTCCCCAAGGAATGGAACCGGTTTAATGCGGACGGTCTTTCCGCACATGATGAGCATGAATCACAATGGGAGTACCATGAGACAGATGTTCGGTTGCATGCTATGTTTGTTGACAAGGAAGCGCTGCAGGATGCCATCAAGCTTTGGGCCCTTTCAATGCAGCGGACATTTCGCGTCGTCAAATCAAGCCAGGAGCAGTACACTGTGAAGTGCGAGCAGACTGGTTGCCCTTGGCGGGTGCACGCCCGTAAACCTAAGTATGAGACTCATTGGATTGTGTCCAAGGTTGAGCCGCACTCCTGCATTCTAAACACTGTCTTGGCGAGACATCGTAACCTGACGTCCGGATTTATAGCCAATCTCATGTATGGGGAGATAGTGCAGAAGAAGGACATGGCAGCCACGCATATTGTGGTAGCTATTGAGAATAAATTCAAGTATAAGATTAGCTACGCGAAGGCGTGGCGTGCCAAGCAGAAGGCGTTGGAAAAATATTTTGGCACTTTCGAGGCGGCGTACGACAACCTTCCTCGTATGCTTAATGTCCTGCAGGAAAGGAACCCGGGCACGTACATCGCCCTCCACGAGAAGCCGTCCATAAGTCCGCCAGGGTATGCGGTGTTGCAGAGAGCAATGTTTGCATTTGGTGCTAGCATCGAAGCATTCAGGCACATGCTGCCAGTGATCTCAATTGACGGGACCTTCTTGACAGGCAAATACAAGGGGCAGATCCTGACGGCCATAGGCGTTGATTTGTAATAATCAAATATTGCCGCCATTGCATTTGTGGAAAGTGAGAATTACGAGAGCTGGCCGTGGTTTCTCCGACATGTGAGGGCTGGAGTTGTAGCCACTCGGCCTGGTGTGTGCGTAATCCATGATCGCCACGCCGGTATTATCAAGGCAATAAGAAAACTTCAAGAAGACCCCGAGGAGCCCTTTCCTTGGCCGGACATGAGGAACCGGTGGTGCAGCTTGTCACTTAGGGGCAAACTTTTTAAGCAATTCCTAAACAATCTTTGATGAAGCTATTCAAGAGGTCAAGGGCGTAACCAACAGAGAAAATTTGATGCTTTGTGGAGGTTGTTGGATGAGCACACTAGGAAGAACGTCGAAGAGAGGAGCAAGGAGCCGGTCACTTTTGGGGCGGCACAACCACAATGCTTGCCACCAATCGATGCGCCTAACCCAAGTGGTCCAAGAAGAAGGAGCTCACGAAACATCAGGTGCTTCGCGCAGTGGATCGAGGGGAAACCGTTGGAGAAGTGGTCGTTGTTGCACGACACGGATGGCGCAAGGTACGGAATAATGACAACTAACCTTGCCGAGGTGTACAATTGGGTTCTAAGGGGTCTCCGTTCTCAGCCCCTTGTCGCCATCGTGGAAGGTGTTCTTCACAGCACAATCCGGTACTTCAGGGAGAGGCACGCGAGTGCTGCACTTCATGCGGCCGATCCCGGAGCTCTGTATTCGGCAAAAATTACTGCGTACATGGAGATGAAGGCACAAAAGGGTCAGTTGCACAGTGCAGGTCATGGGCAACAGGAGCATCGTTTGGTGATACTCCGTGATAGAGCCGGATTTGGGACGGCTCGTTCACTTGTTACCCACGAGGTATGTCTTGGAGATCATGGAAATGAACCTAGCTGCACGTGCAACAAGCTTAAGTTGTTACACAAACCATGCTCTCATGTCCTCGCTGCATGCGGACCGTGGTATGGATCCTTCGAACTTCATGTCCGAGTTCTTCTTTAAGGGAGGGTACTGCAGCTTGGTGTGGGAGCTCCGAGGGTTCAGGTGGTGGGAAACTTCGCCACTTTGGACATTGCATCGAGGACCGGGTTCGGATGTTAACATGTTGAAGGTGGGAAGGGTCGGCGACAGAGCCGACGTATTAGGAATGACATGGATGAATCACAAGTGGAACACCGGTGCACGTTGTGGTCGATGCGGTCGAGGGGCACACACTAGACGATGCAATGCATGTCCTGATCAGTAGTTACATGACTTTTCTGTAATGTAGTTGGTTATGTACTTATTTAGTACATGTATTTGCTGTTTGTTAAAATGAGATACTTTTGTGGCTCGTGCACAAGACAATGAATTCATGACATGCTTAACAACATTGCACATTATTTCGATCGACCGTCATACATACTACGGTACAACCATACACATCGTTGCTTATATGCCAAATGAGCCTCGTGGCACCCACATGGAGAATCTGCTGAAGTGGACGCCTGGACGGGCTGGCCATCGTGGTAGTGGCACGCACATATGCAACTTGGATTTGCACAGCAACATGTCGGATCGCACGAGCTTCCTATGTTGACAACCTCCTCGCTTCCCTCTCGCGTGCATCCGTTGGCGGAGGTCATTGTTCTCCTCATTGAGAGTCTCCATTCGGTACTCCAAGTCCATTATTCGGTCCCATAGTACCCACATAACGGTCAATATACCGCTCATGAGGAGGGTCGATCCAGCGGGAGAAGTCGCATTTCCCCATCTGCGAAAAGGACAAGAAACATGGAGGGTCCATAAGCAATAACAAAAATGTACTATTAGTAATTTGTACCGGAGCGTGGGCATCGGAAGAAACGGCGCTGCCATCGTTCGCCCTTCCAGACCTGCACGACCACGCACTCATTGTGTCGCGCATTTCGCCACGCTGGTTGCGCACGCCGGCTTGGTATCAAGCGATCGTGGACCGAACATCTTCCTCCTTTCCAAGGAAGGTCTTCCTTCGTGACCCATATCCGATCGCCCTCATCTTCCACCATGGTATGTTCCACCACGAAATAGAATGTACTTCTTTGTTCGATTCTGAGGTTTTCTTTCGCTACAACTTCATGGGACCTCAACCGTGCTATTTATATCGAACGGCGGACAAAAGAGGGTTGCTTTGCCCAGAGACATGACAACACCCTCGCCTTTACTCGGTGAGATGACAACACATGCCGCCTTTACGCAGTTGATTTGACAAAACGGGCAGCTTTGCTCACCGATTACAACACATGCCGCTAAACTACCTAAATAAAGGCACGATCTGAAAAGCCTTCATAGGGACATTTATTGCTACACTAGAATCCCGAGGATAATCCAGGCCTATCGCCTCGAAACCAACAAAATAGGGCGTAGGGTCGTAGCCTTACAAAGAGTGTTCACGCCATAGGCATGTATCCTTTCCAAAGAGTTTTCATGTCACCTTAGCTTGTTGTTTCAGAAATTATGATTACGGCCTCTCGAGAAGGCAATGTTGTAGCACTTATTTCTTGCAAACGATCGAAAAGGCTACGTTGTACCGATACATTGAATGGTCCAACCTCCGAAAAGGCTATGAACTATGAATTTATTACGAGGCTACATGCTCGAAAAGCCTACAAAGGGATATTTATTGCACGGATCCTGAAAAAGCGAAAAGATTCGCATGTCGTCCTCTCCATGGACTATGCCCACTGCACCAGATAACCTGCCTACATAAAGGCCTTCTATGTCTTCCATACTACATCTCCTCCTCAAGCCATCACAATACTACTACACAACAATATCTTCCTGGAGGTCCGACCCATTTGGAGTGCCGGAGTGGTATGAGCGCCCGAAGTGCCATTGCGGCTTTAGAACCTTGTTGGGAGTCTGCACGGATCGAGTACAACGAGCCAACTACGGTCGTATGTTCTTCAAGTGTCCAGACCTGGATGACGACTTCGTGGTAACGACGATAACTAAATCATTTATTTTTCGTTATCGTTTTTCAACTTGATCCATGACATCTACCACGCCACACATAGCCTTGCAAGTTCATCGAATGGGTGGATCGGGTGCCGCCGGCATGGCCACATAACCAGGCAGTGGAGGTGGAAAACAAAGGACAATACTTTGTCAAGATGACTCAGGCTCGCGAGGTGGAACGACAGATGCGGCTTGAGCAAGAGCGCCGTGTGAGGGTGGACCAAAACCGTCTGAAGGGCAAGGAGGATGAGCTGCAAAGGAGGCGAGAGCAGTTAAGTCTGCGTGAAGCAGCCATCAAGCGTCAGGAGGAAGAGCTTCAAGCTCGTGAGGCGGCTCTCAAGACCAAGAGTGACCGGAACAAGGATGCAGCGGAGCCATCTTCAAGCGCGATAAAAAGGGGAAACAACCACGCTACACCCAGTAGACAAAATGTAATAGACCCAGCAAGTTATATTCCCTAAGGCATGCTAGGACTAGTGGTGGAGTTCTGAACATTACAAATACATGGTTCCGCACATTACTAATAGTACTGTCGGAGTTGCTCTTAGTCGCATATCATGCTATATGTTATGCATGTAATAACAATGTACGCGGCATGTTATTATGAAGTTTATTTCTATTGACATAAGCTTATATTATCTAGCATGTTCGCATTCAATGATTCAGATAGCAAGTCATACCGGTTCTCTCCGTAAACTATTTCTCAGCAACATCAAAATATCACTTACCACTCTATGTATCTATCGTTCTACGGTCAATCATTCTTAAAAAAATTGGAATTTTTTTTTGTGCACCTACAACATACAGTGCACATAAACTTTTATTACAACTATACCAGATTTTTTTCTCTATTTCAAACTACAAAATTGCCAAAACTCTACAAAAATCAGGGGACTGAATGAAGTCGCCTACCTACTGGGCGACTGCATTACAAGTCGCTTAGCCATTGGGCGACTTTCTTAAATCGCCCAGTGAGAAAGCGACTTCATGATGTCGCTTTCCTGTGAAGCGACATAAACTCTTGTCGCTTCCCGGGTGGGCGACAGGCTCTAGTCGCCCACCCATTGGGCGACTAGAGGCTATTTTTGTAAAAAAATTTCCCGCGGGTATATTTCTGTATTTCCAAATAAAAAAAAGTTATCCGTACAAAAAATTCGATAAAGTTGTACACCTATAACTGTACCACTCTACTAAGAGAAGCTTCCTAAGTAGTAGATATTTGACTTATTACGATAAGATTTATCCTTCACCACTACCGCTATACATGGCTAAAATATTTCACAGTTTTGGCAGAGCCCTTGAGTTCAGCTCATTCACACGTAGTCTTTCGAGTGGAATGATGGATCACTGTTCAAGTCGACACAATCTGATCTACTGAGATTTTTCTCTGCTCCTCGTTCATGACGGGGAGACATGAAGCAGTTCAAGTTTTGAGGTTGAGGACGTTGATAATGAGGCCGTTAGAATTTGGGACGATAAGTGTTGGGCCAATTCATTCAAAAATTCTAAAGCATGGTATTATTTAGTCCCAAATTGTTTGAGCAAGTGGGTGGAGCTCTTACCACTACTCAAAATATGTGACACGTGACATATGAGGGTATGAAGAGGACAATAGCTAAACACACATGCACGTACCCACACGTACATATTCGTGTATTTTTGTATGAAAGTCGTGTTGTAGTGTGGTTCCTAGCGCAATAATTTTACCTTTTTATTTTGTTAAATCATGCCTTATCTCTCTCCTTTTGAACTTGTCAGGAGTTGATAAACACTGCTTAAATACCATTATCTAGTTTGAATTAGCAGATAACATTGTTTTTGTTGGGAAGGGTCCCCGCGCCACTTGAGCCCCACAACTACTTTGGAGTGAGGGCACCCATTAGAAGGTCTACCCCGAACCAAGTATACGAGTCATCCTCGGCGAGGTCTGCGAGACCAATCTCGGTGAGGTTTGCAAGACCAACCCCAGAGGGATCCGGGCCCAATCTCAGGTGAGGTACACAAGACCAATGTTGCAAGGGTTTGCGGCCAACCCTAGACGGAGTCTGAAAGCAGCCATGAACCAACCCCGGAGTCTCGGACGTAGCAGGGGCTTGCGCGAGACAAATGACGTAGATACCCCTAAGAGTAAGTTAGGCCCTAAGGGTGAACTTGTAACTCCACTTGACTTTCTCTCCCCTCCTAAAAATAGAACCTCTTGTAATAGGAGAAAAGAGGCTATTCGTAACCCTAAATGCCCTGATATATGGCTGTCAATGCCACTTGTTCCTTGTGCTCATTAACGTTGCCATTCTCGACCGTGTCTCATACTCCTTGAGCCCTTATATATATGTTCATCTTGATTACCCTGGTTGTATAATTGCTTGTTGTGAGTATTGGATAATTCAACGAGACGGTGGAGCTCTCCTTTGCCATCACACCTGATGATTTGTCACTGATGACACAACTTCCTAGAGAATGCGACATAATTTTAGTCACAAATCAAGAATTCAAAAACTATATCTTGTAAAGCTTCTATTTTGGATCGAATGACGAAACCTTATCTTTGTTTATAAGGTTAATAGCTACTGTGCTCTAAGGTTTGTGTTTTTGCTTGAATTGAGCGTCTAACGCCTCACTCATTTCGGTTTGAGCTTCTGACTTTTAGCTTATTTTCACTATTCATAAATTTTGTCTTTTTTGAACTTTTGGCTTTTGAGCTTTTTACCTGTTCTTTTTCCTGTATTCGTTTGCGTTGTCCGTGATGAGCTAACATATTTTTCTATTTTTAATTTTTAAATTTAATTACACCAAATAAGCCACCTTCACATGATGTAATTTCAGCCAGCTACAGTGCAATTTTAACTATAAATCACTATTTTTCAGTCCAAAATGTTGCTTTTCACTGTCACCCGCTGTACTGATCGGTTTCTACCTTCAACCGATGGCTCTGATCGAATTGGGTTTGGTTTTTTTTCTCTATCTTGTTTCTCTGTCCGTGTGGCTGCCCTACGCAAGAAAAGAATCCTCTCTCCTGCCTCGGGTCTCGTGTCCCTTTCTTGACTCGCGGCTGCCCGAGTGAGCAAAGCTCCCTGTTTTGACTGCCTCCTGGAGCAGCTTTGCTTCTCTCTATCCCTCTCGCTCAAAGTGTAGAAAAACAGGCTGCAGAGCTATTGCTGTGCTTGGCCTCGCGCGCTTGATCGAACACCACACACGATCACTTTTTTATCGCCCACCTGCAGTGCGCTGCCTTCAGCTCGGAGACGATTTTGTTGCCAAGTGAGCATAAACGGAATCGCCGAGAGACCATTTTTTCAGTCGGATCTCATCTAGGCTTTGATAATCGTTTAGACTCTGATACCGATGGTTAGATTGGATTCTAACTATATGTCTATGTTTAATCGGATTTACTCTCTGAACTCTACATTCAAATGGGCTGAACACAACTAAGTTCATGGGGTTGCCACATGCACATCCTATAGCAACAATCTTATAAGTGGTATTGAAACTTCTCACTCTAAAAGATTAGTATAATGGGTGAGATTTTTCTCACACTTATAAATTGTGCTTTTTTCTTTTTCACAACTAATGTAGGACTATTCTTAATGTTCTCCCTCGCACACATCGGTTGTGCAATCTACCAACCATGAAGTTTAAGGAGATATTATGCGTCTGGACTCTGATACCAATTGTTGTCTTAGTTCTAGGAGAAAACTCACACATTGCAAATAAACAGATAGAAGATATGAGAATTTGTCCTCGCTGCAACTGCAGTATCCGAGTTTTCTAAATTTCTCTATTCTCTTCCTGTTGCTCTTTTCTTACTAAATTGACTGCAAGCCTCCTCATTATATATGCTAATACTTTTTGACCAATACATACTTGGACTTTAAATTGTCCATAATTTCAACTTAAGTAACACATGGAGACAAACTTCACATACACACGCACACATATATGACAACCCCCCCCCACCCACATGGGTGGGTTCTACACATGCTAGAGACTATTGGACTTTAAATTGTCCATAATTTCAACTTAAGTAACACACAGAGACAAACTTCACATACACACGAACACATATATGACAACCCCCACACACCCACGTGGGTGGGTTCTACACATGCTAGAGACAAACGCGAGGTGTAAGCCTCATAGAGGCTGGGCATACGCTTTGACAATTGAACACAACCACATGCGCATGTACTCGGAGGGCACTATTCACATAAATATTAAAGCTGGCTGAAAATGCGATGCCATAGGATCGATCCCGAGTGGGTGGGGTGCATGCCTCACACGCCACCAACCGAGCCAAGCTCGCTCTGCATAAATAAGTGTTGATAATATGAAAATTGCATATGCATTGCATGCACTTGCAGCATTGTAGACCGGCATTTGATTGTTGTATAAAATGTGCTCCAACTGGTTTATGGTTTAAACTTCGATTTATAGCTGAACTTATATCGTAGCGGTGGTAGCTTTTTTGAGAAAAATATAAAAAGAAAAACATCATATCACATGAATAATATAAAAGAATAAGAGAAAAAGAAAAATAAAAACACAAAAAAACCAAAATTGCCTCTTCTTTCTTTGCAGATCATATACGTAAACGATGCATGTAGTAGTATCAAGTCAGAAGCTCTGCCAATCGAAGTATCTTGATTTTCAGCCATGTGCATTTTGTTTTATCTCATTTGCAAATCATACACATATCTGGTGCATGTAGTAGTATCAAGTCAGTGTTGTCACGTGTTATCATGTGGGAATACATGGCAAAAGGACACTGTTAAGGCTCTAGGAACTTCGCATGCGCCAAATGATATATAGCATATATAGGACCACGTCAGACAGTTGTTTGATGGAATATATCCGATTGTAAGTAGGGGCGTCAACAGCTCAAATAATTTTCTTTCAATCGATGACCAAAGGGTTATAAAGCGAATATGAAAGGGATAAATGGATATATGGTATTATTCAACTTTAAGAAAAAAAATATGAAATAGAATAGGATAAGTGATATATATATATCTGTATATATCTATATGTAAGTGATATAAGTAAGTTTGTTATAACTTTACTTAAAAACAAGATAATAGATAGGTGGATTATCACATCTAAATAGATGAAGAATGTTGAGTGCTCTTCCTTCGATATCTTGACGATTAGTCTCTCCGTATTCGTTTTAATTGCACTCCTACTGTTCAATGTCCTATGTAGAGGTGCAAAAGAAGCAGATAGTTTTCGTGTGACTGACCGTCCAAAGGCTTGTGGAGTGAATATAGAATGAAGAAATGGATATCCGATACTATCTATGTCTAATTCCGTCTCTAAGAAAAAATATATAATAGGATATAAAATGAGCAACATCTCTTCATATCCGCTTTGATTGCATCAGACGTTCTATCGCGCTTGAAACGGTGAAACTGTGAAGAATCATTTGTGTGCACCAGGGAAAGTCTCGTGCACTAAATGCGCTTGAATGAAGAGCTGATCGTATCCTACACCTTCGCAGAGCTGAAGCCTGAATGTGAAGAGAGATATAGAGAGCGAGCGCGCGCGCACATCTATGCATATACATGGTGGAAATCGTATACATGGTGTATATCCTGCAGAGCAAACACACGCGTGTCGGATAGAAATTAGAGAACCATTTTTTTTTATCGCAGTCATCTTTAAGGCTCTGCAACCGAGGGTCACGGATTAAATCCCACAAATCCTCAAATAAACCCACCTAACAAGTAGCTAATTCGAACCATCGATCACAAAAACCACAAGACACGTGTACCATACAGGAACGCTTACTGTTTCCCAGTGGAGTAATTTTCAGTATAACGAAAATTAAAAAGCAAGATTGCAATACACATGTTAGTGTATGACGATTGGATAATTTGCTTAAAAAATAAGCTGTCTGCACAAAAATTACTGTTCAAAAAAATTCCCGTTGTTTGCGAGAGACAGCTTAACAAAATCATCAAGCATAAAAAATATAACCAGCCCAGTGCTAATCACTTCAAATGATTACTCAGGAGAGGTGATATGTTCTCTGACTGTAGAATTGTAGATGCATTATTCTCGATTCCTCTCACCTACGGAAAGCTAGCATTTCGTTTCTCTTGTGATCGGAGAATGACCATGCAAATCCAGCCAGTGATTTCAAGCAAGCGAGCTATCTGTTGTATTAGCCAGAGCATGCATACACAACGCAAGCACTAGCTAGCTAGATGTATGGTTCTTGTCATTGACAAATGATAAAACATGCATGCGTGCACTCCTCGCAATAAAAAGACCTTGGTGAGGCTACAGTCACTTGCATGCAAGCTCTCGTTGCTCTTATTTGTCTTCCCAGCTTTGTCAGAGGAGCTCATTAGATGGTTGCAGTGGTCCTTGTAGATTAAGGGGTACCAATGAATCCTCTTATATGGGTTACATTGAGATGGCTCATCAGCTCATGGGTGTGCACCGCTGATCGAGGCAGGAAAGCACATGACTCTACTGACTACTAATGGAGTGTAGGTGTTTCTTTTAGAACTAATGCAGGTCATCAGCATGTGTATTTCTCATGTGATAATTGGTAATTGTGTGAGTTTGCATCAGCCATCATTTTCGACTGGCCGACATCTCTGAAACGTCAATCAAAGCCCATCATCCTCGACTCATAAAAGCCCGAGGCTTCAAATGCGAATCGCCTCGTCTCGTCAATTGTGGCCCAGAAAAGCCCATCTGCAACCCAGCCCATGCGGTCGTCCACTGACCCGATCGATTGTGCGGAGCCACAGCCGCCGGAGTTGACACATCGATTCCCGATCGACGTGGGTGCGGCTCAGGTGCTGGGGGCACCGCAGTTAACGCGTGCGGGGGTGCCCCCAGCACCCGCCACGTGTCCCGCAAATCTCCAAAAAATTCCAAAAAATTCAAAAAAAATACTTACAAAATTCGAAAATTTGTAAAAAGTACTTTTTGTAAAAGTACTTTTATTAAAAAGTATTTTCAAGTACTTAAAAAAATACTTTTTAATGAAAAGTATAAATCAAAAAAAAATTTAAGTACTTACAAAAAAAATACTTTTATACTTAAAAAAGTACTTTTTATAAATTTTCGGATTTTGTAAGTATTTTTTTTGAATTTTTTGGGAATTTGCGGGACACGTGGCGGGTGCTGGGGGCACCCCCGCACGCGCTAACTGCGGTGCCCCCAGCACCTGAGCCGCACCCGATCGACGTTGGGGTCCAGGCAACCGCCGCCGCCGGCCGTCCGCACGGTCGTTCCCAGCATACGGTAACGCTGCATCTCCACCGCCATCGCCAACTGAAACGGAGAGATAAAAACAAGGTGTGAGGAGCAGAATTGCAAATTGCAAGCTGCTAGCACCATGCAATCACACCATTGCAAACTGCAACCTATTTGCTTGTTTCTCTGAACTCGTGTCATATACAGATTTCAGTTTCAACTAACATTCAGTATTTGGGCTGCATGTGAACATCTAACTCTGAATCGATTATTTGGGCGTTAACGTTACTACTTGCCCTCCACTTGGTCACATTCCAAACGGCTTTAACTTCTAGGCTTCTTAATTTTAGATTTTTTTCGTTTTCAGTTTTTCTTTTTTTCTTCTTATTCCTTTGCATTATCTCAAAAGATATAGTGGTATTTTCTAAATTTTCTAATATTTTTTCTTATTTTTTGACTCAAAAAACTAACCACCACTACAGTGCATTTGTAGCCAAAAGTCTACAGAAAAAAGCCCGAAAGCCATTTCTTTGAAGCAGTTTGGAGCAAGCGCTGCACTCACTCTAGGATTGGCTTCGCATTGAGAGTATCCTAGAATAATAGCGGCGTATTTGGGTTTATTGTTAGCTTATAATTTATTTTTCACTGTTTGACACTGTAACTTGCTTATTTTACACTATAATTATCGGTAACTTTTTTGCGTAATTAAATTTTAAAAATTAAAATAAAAAACAGGTTAGACCATCATGAACAATGCAAAGGAATACTAGGAAAAAAGAAAAGGCAAAAAAGCCTAAAAGTCCAAAAGGAACGAAATTAAAGAATAGTAAATTAAAAGCCAAAAAACAGAAATTAAAGCCGAAACAAGCGGGGCCAGTCTTATCAAATATCATATTTATCTGTCAGCCAATTTTTTTGAAAAACATACATCCAATCTTCAAATTTGGTAAATATGTTTCATGATCGATGCTTCTGTAGATTGCTGTAGGACTTAAGTAGAAAATATTATCAGTAGCTTTCTTGTTGTACTTACTTAGTTCATTGTACAATTCGGTGATAAACTGCCGCAAGCATTAGCGCGTGTGAGAAGGTCAATGCTCACAACATTCCCCGTTACCTCCAATGTACAACTGCGAAAACAAAAACTTAATGAATGCAGGCAATAAGCCAAACAAAGACATCCCGGCGTTTTGTTACGACGGGATTTACTTGCAAGGCAATCAGTGAAAAAAAATACGAAATCGGATCACTCAAAGCAGTGGCGAACAGATTCCAAACCCCTTCCCATCTAGCTATGGCATTGAAAGTTTGAGTGGATGATTACTTACGAGACGCACGCGTCGTCGCATGTGCATTCCTGAATCCTGATGCCCCTCAATCCTATTCCTACGTCACGGAGAGCAACGCCGTCGACCTTGTGGATGCCCATTGATCTTGATGAGAGCCAGCCCCTCTCCATTGGTGAGGAAGCTGAGCTAGTTGCTGTAGTTTCCAAATATATTTATACCATGCACTATTCCAATACAATTATAGGTCTTATTCTTTTCAGCTTCTAAAAGCTACCTTTTGATTTTTCTACAGTAATTAGCTTTTAAACGGAGTATATTTTTAAGATAGGGTCTACTAGTTAATTGTATTAAACATTATACTGACTTTATTAATATCGGCAAAAATTGCATGTGAATTTCTGTTATTCTGTAATCTCTTGCACGAACTTAAAAGTCACAAATCATAGCAAAAAACTATAAATCGTAGCAAAAAAAAAAGGCCCATAGTACCACACACACTGGTGATGCCCAGGTCAGTAACACCACATGGGAGCTCCCATTTATTGTCATTCATATCTTTCAGCCTTTTCATAAGCTTGCATGGGCCGCATAGAGCAACTCGGAGCCAATCCGTTAGGCCAGGTTTCCACCAGAAAGCTTGTGGAGTTTGCTTGGCGCCAGCTTGGCCTGCGAGTCGGCTCAAGCCACGTACGGAGCCAAGCCAGATCTTCTTTCTAACTCGATAATCTGTTTGGGACTGCTCCACTCCAGATTTTGCAGCTACAAGTGAGCCAGTAGGGGTGGACCCACGGGCAGCTGGGGTGGGAGCACCCTCTACCATCTACAGGACCCTGGCTACCCCTGTAGCACTGGCATTCATCGGTCATTAGAATGAGAATGAGGTTAGGAGATTGAAGAAGACCAGAGTTCTATTGGCACCATTTTTATTTTAATTCTGGTTCCGTCACTGTGAGCCAATCCGTTATGCCAGGTTTGGGCCCAGCCCACCTTCACGTCGAAGCAGCCGACGAGCGAGCGACCACCATGGTCATGGCCACACCCATCGCGCCGCCATATCTGACCGCCTCCTCCCGGACCACCTCATCGGCCGCCGTCGCAAGCTGCGGCCTTCGGTTCCCACCGGGCGCCGCGCTGCCACCTCGGCACACCCCCGTGGGCCATGGATCCCGGCTCCATTTGCGCTTGCTTTCGGATCTTGGACCCTCGGTGAAGTGTGCTTAGGTGTGAGGAGGTCTAACCACGGCGCAGCGGCGGCGTGCGTGTTGGTATTCTCGCTCAGCGCCGCCGCCGGCTCACGCTCCTGCAACGTGAGCTTCAAGTTATACCTGCTACGTGAGGCGTCCTTCCATCTCATCCCTCTGTTTTGTTTACTGGCTGCATCGTGTTCATGATTTCTATTGCTTGAATGGTGCTGATAAATTAGGTAACTTGCTATTGCCTACCATAACTTCTCAATGGTGGAGTGAGAAATCGGTGTGCTATCAATGTCATGAGCTCACTTATCGACAGAAGCAAGTGGCATTCGTTTATTTATTCAGTTTGAATGTTTAGCTCCCGTGATCCTTATCAGTCAAACTGCAACATTTGGAGTATTTCACTAATTCAATGATGCATGCATGTATAAGTTCCAGTACCAGTCAGACATTTTAAGTGCGATATTAGTAAGAATTCTCTTTTTTTTCCCCTGTAATTTTAGTAAGGAATTATTTTTTTCCCTGTAATATCCTTGAGACCTTGACCAGATGTTGAAATTAATATTAACAGATGATCGAAAGTTATTGATATGTGCGCGTTGATGCCTTTGGAACCAGCACTGACTACTGAAATTTGCAAAAAAAAAACAGAATTTTGTGTAGAAATACAAATGAATATATTACAAATAGACTTGAAGTGTTAAAACTAGGGTAGCATGATCTCATTGCCACCTATCCTTTCTTCCAGAGTTTGAGGAGCCAACTTCCTATCAAACACTAATCTTTACCAGCTCCAGATTCTCGTAGAGTGGATCTTAGAGAATCTAGAGCAAAACTGAAAATGAGAATCTAGAGCTCTACCAAATGCACCCTCAATCTCTTCAAAAATCTTCCTAGAACAATCACTACCATACAAAGGATTAACACATACGGTTCTAAACCCTCATCACAGCGGTTTTGAACCGTTTAAATTTTTACGCCTATGATAACGCATAATTATCACAGATGGTTTGTGTACTGTATGTAAAGGCCGACTATCACGTAAAGCTATGATCAAAACCCGTGTGTAATATGTCGACTATCACGCACGATTATATGTAACAATCATCTGTGATAGTCGACATATCACGCGCATTTGGTACATATAACCATCCGTGATGTCAAACATATCATGAGTGGGTTTTGGTTATAGCCGTCTATGATAATAGATATCTTCATAGGCGGTTTATACCATAAAACCGTTTGTGATAGTTCGTTATATACTTAAAATTTATTAGAACCGTCTATGATAATTCACAAATAGTTCTTAATAAGAATTATTTGTGATAGTCATGTATCATAGATAGTTCTATCCATCGCTACTAACGTAGATGGTCACACATGTAAAATCATCTATGATAATTGCAACATCGACGGATTCAAGAAATCATCCAGTAATGAGACGTCCAATATAGCATTGTCTGTAGTAGTGAATCCCTCAATTCTAGCTCTAGACAATTTTTTCTGTGTACTACAAAAATCTAGCCTCTCAAGAAATTTTTCCTTCCGTAACGCAAGCCTCTGTCTAATTAGCACTCCTTAATCTCCAGCCACAAGGGCTAATACATATGCATATATGCACGCACATAGTAGTCAAACTAGAACACGGGATCTCTATGGTGATCATTTGGGCTTTTTTTATGGCTTATGGCTGAAAACATTGTAGCTGGCTAAAAATATCAGAGTGACAGAGGCTTATTTAGCATAATTAAATTTAAAAAAATTTAAAAATATGTTAGCCCATTACGTATAATACAAACATATACGGGAAAAAAGAACCGCCAAAAAAGCTCAACAAAAAGCCAAAAGTTCAAAAAAAGACGAAATTTATGAATAGTGAAAAATAAGCGGAGCCGAAGTGAAGCCCAACCACAAGACTAACTCGACTAATACACGGACTCAACTAGCCAACTTGTGCAAGGAAACTATTTCCGATACGAAGGCCCTGTTTGTTTAGGCTTAGGCTTTTTGGCTTATAGCTTAAAGCCAGCTTTTTGGCTTAAGCAGCTTAAAAGCATTTAGCTTTTAAGCCAAGTTAGACTATTTGGTATCATAGCTTTTGATAGGTTGAATGGTGTGACTTATTACCGTAAAGTCTGAAATGCCCTTATTATATGTATTGTTGCACTCAAGAGGAGGCCACGGTGTCACCGAAGACGGCAGATTTGTCGGAGGATGGCGAGACGAGGCGGCGCGGGTCGCTGGTCGCTTGGTCGCCGGCGAGGTTTGTCGGAGGACAACGGATGAGGCCAGCAGGGTCACGGTCGCCGGTGGGATTTGTCGGAGGCCGGCGGGTCGCGAGTCGCCGGTCGGGCGGGTTTGTCGGAGGACAACGGATGAGGCTAGCAGTGGTCGCGGGTCGCTCGGTCACGCGGGTTTGTCGGGGACAGCGGATGAGGCCAGCGGTCGCGGTCGCCGGCGAGATTTGTCGGAGGATGCCGGATGAGGCCAGCGGTCGCGGTCGCCGGCGTGGTTTGTCGAGGACGACGGATGAGGCCAGCAGGCCGCGGTCGCCGGCGGGTCTCGGTCGCGGAGAACGGTGGTGTCGCAGGTCATCGGCGCCGCAACCCTAATCACACAATTCGGTTTGGGAGGATCGGGAGAGGTCCGCGAACGGATCGGAGAGAACGGCCGAACGCCAACGGTTTATATACCAATGGCATTTGTGTGTAAATCTTTCGAAGTTCAGTGGCAAAAATTATTTCTATTCTGCAAAAGCCAAAAAAAGCTCCTTTCAACTGGCTTTTGGCTTTTAGTTATAAAGTGGCTTTTGGCTTTTTAAAAGCCTAGTACAAAAGCCAGCCGTTTGTTTAGGCTTAGACTTTTTTGCTTATAAGCCACTGAAAAAGCCAAAACAAACAGGGCCGAACTCTGTTTGCACACGAGCAGCCAACTTGTGTAAGGAAACTATTTCCGATACGAACTCTGTTTGCACACGAGCTGCATGCACTGCTTGCAGCTGCGCCCGCTGCCTCGCGCTGTGGCTTCCGCAGCTGGTCGCTGTGCTCGTACACTTTGCTGGTCGCCCGCCGCGCTTCACGCTCGCTACTGGTCTCTGGCTTCCGCGTACGTACGCGACGCACTGGTCGCACTCATGCTGTTCGCAGCGTTGCAGCGCACTGGTCACTGGTTGCTGATCTAGCGTCCGCGCTGGTCAAATGCGTCGGAACTGGTTATCGCTGCACCGACGCCTGGTCGCTTCCTACTGCGTGCGTATGCTCCGGACGTGCACTTGCTCTATCAATGCGCTGCCGGAGTGATATCTTTTCCGTGCCTTGGCCTCAAAAGTGCATGAGTGGGTGCAGCTGCCGGAGCATCCGGTGCGTATGCTCATGTCTTTTCCGGCAAGTCTCTTTAGCCCCTTCTCTCGTCCTCCTCAACATCCACTGGACTCCATGGCACGTTTCATGCCTCTATGTCCATCTTCTATCGCCGTGACGGTTCTGTCCCCCAATTAAATTTGCACACATCTAGATAAAGCAACCCATCACGTAGCAATGCATCTTGACATAAAAACACTTGTTTATTTACTCATCACAACATGAACCTACACCTATGTTCTAACAGACATGAACCTACACTTGTTTATTTACTCATCACAACATGAACCTACACCTATGTTCTACCCTCCCGCCACCGTCGAGTAGATCGAACTGGAACTCGGCATCGACACCCTCGTGATTGTCTGGACTGACATGGTGGAGGAAGACGGATATGCAATCGGCCGGCACACTCTCGCTTGTTGCCGTTGGGAAAATATTTGATACGCCATGTATAACCTCCTACCAAAAGTGCATGAGTGGGTGCAGCTGCCGGTGCTGATGGCCTCCTTGGTCCGGGAGTAGCTGTCGATGTTGAGCACGTCGTACCCTCTTGCCAAGGCGGCGACAACGATGATGGACGCGGAGCATGACGGAACGGGGGCACCGTCTCCGGCAGCGGACGGCGTCGAGGCCGCCATGCAAACCAGACCACGATGAACCGGGTACTAAAAATTTTGTTAACCAGTAGTTTGTTGGGAAAACACCAGGATCAAAACCCAAAACAAGCTATCTGGACGATATCTGGATGCTCAGGAAGCACTCATGCCCACTCGGCTAAAAACTGCATGCTGAATTGCCGAGAACAGCGTTTTGCATCATCAGAGAAAACAGCTAACACAACAGAGAACACATGCGAGCAGAGGATGGGAGAAAACAGAGCTTGCGGCGCAAAAAACTCCCTGCACCTTTTATGGGTTTTTCCCTTCTTATTAAAACAGCAAAACTGGAAACTGATTACAAGATCAGAACCGAATCGACTCCTCCTAAATTTTCCTATCTTCTAACAATGGAAATCTGTCTGCTAAAAACACGAAACCAAAAAACAAACCGATTCTTATTCCACAGGGAAACAAGTCGGACTCAAAACAGAAACTAATCAACTCACCGAACAAGAATATTTTTCAACACAGTTGCATTCTGATGGAAACTTAAGGACGTAAGAAATCTGGTATGTTACGATACCATCCATCTCTAGCGACACAAATTCTGTTGCAGTGTTGTCCTCAGAACTCTCCGTGGATTGCTTTTGTTGGTGAGTGATTTGGGGGTTATCCTGCTAGGTATGTGATCCAAGTTGGAACAAGTCCGTATCTAACTAGTCTGATATAATACGGCTTCATGTTCAGTGCAATGAAGTAGTTCTCATGCATGTCTGCAGTTGCAACCGGATTTCTGATTCGGATTTATGTATTACAAGTTCTTAGAGATGTAGATGGTTCTAGATGAAACTGGTAGGGGTATAATTGCAGCAGATACAAACGGAATCACTCATCCTATATACTATTCCATATTTTTCCCTCGAGTCGGAAGTCAAACACAGATAATATCGATACCAATTTCTCCATTCCGTATTCGTCCCATAAGCCTTTGGACGGTCGGTTGAATGAAAATCATCTACTTATTTACACAAGACATTGGACAGAGGGTGTAATCAAAGTGAACACGCAGAGACTAATCGCCAAGATGTCGAAGGAAGAGCACTCGGTATTACCCGCCTATTTAGATGTGACAATCCGCTCTATATGTTATCTTGTTCGTAAGTGAAATCGAATGCACTTCCCAATATCACTTGACATATGGATATATACAGCTGAGAGACCATGTGGAGGTCACCCCATGGATATATACAGCTTGCCATTGCACTTGGCATGAACTTAGGGAGTTTTGGATGACCTAGACTATCTTCTTAAGCTTATCGCTGAAGTAGTCGTGATAAGGCTTGAGGTCTAGCACATGACAAAACAAAAATCTGGTTGTCAACAACCTTCGTTTCAAAAGAAAATATGTCATTTGTGCTCAATTTGCTTAAGCTACAATAAAAATCAAGTACTTTAACAAATGTTTCATTCTCGGACTTGTAGCACTCTAGTTGGACTCAATTTGAGCTTCTTGGTTACGCTTAGCTTATTAACATGGCTGCATCATCCTTGGATATCTCTAGCTGGACTTTGCTCATTGATGACTTGACTTGCTCACATAATGCACTTCAGTTTCAGATTGTCATTTATGTATTCTAGCTAGTTTATATATATGTTGTCATGATCTAGATAGCTTTTTATTGAATTATGGCTTGGTGTAGTACTTGTTGATCATATTGGACAACTCTTATGGCTCTAAATGCTTAGAATAATCAAACTTCAGCCATTTCTTTCATCCTTGTGATCTTATTCTCTCCTTTGCATCCTTGATGCTTATTGCAAAAAGGGGAGAATAGAGAAGAAAAAAAGAGCTAGTTGGGATCATTTTAGAGCTTTGGAGAACAATTTGCTCTTTCAGTTGTTGCTCTAGTGTTCCTTTTGTCGACATGGTCATTTGTTTCTTTCTTCTTTGGACCATGTTGGACTTTTCAAAACAAACTCAACTTCTTGCTTTTTCGGGTTTGTCAATATACTCATCAAGGGGAGATTGAGAGACCATGTGGAGGTCACCCCATGGGTGTGATGAGTAATTGACTCTTGGTCTAGGAAGATTGAGTTTAGTTTTTAGGTTTGTGCTAGTTCTGCAATGTCGTAGCCCCCGCAAAGTGTTTTGCAGCCTTTACGACCACGTTGGTCGTAGTCAAAAGTCA